>JAQIWD010000196.1:0-29146 GCA_034694825.1 Anurida granaria
TTAAACAAGTTCATGCTTGTTTTGGATTTGTTGATCAATTAATTAATTCTAGCGGTAGTGACTACACCGCGTATAAAGTCCACACCGGCGACATCGGAGGAAGCGATGCACGCTGCTCGAGTGAGCTCCCGTGCTTTCACGACTACCAGGATTCTCCATGCTACGAAAAAGAAGCACTGGGTAAGGTAATCGATTCATTATCAATTAAAAGCTGGGTCTTGCCTTCTCCTCAGGTCAAAGGTCGCGTGGATGCTGGAACTTAAGGACGGGAGAAGATTAGTGGCGACTTATCACTGTCAAAAGTGTCTGATTTTGTCGTCTTTTGTTTAGGCAGAGGAAGCGGGTCGGACGACAAATATTGACCTTGCCTTTGAGCATTTTGATGACCTCTATTCCTCCGTTTATGGGAAACGATGGCATTCTATGAGACTCGGGCTCTTATGCCCTCAAAAGTATATCGCAGTTCCAAACAATTTTTCAGACGTGGAAGGAATCTCTGAAAAGTTAAAGTCAATCGGTGCCTTTGACCTCCGAAATCTCTGGGACCGCGGGTACGAGAATCTCCAGCAGGCTCAGAAAAAGGGTAATTCAGAGAAGGAGAAGAGACATCAGGAGGACTTGGATGAAACGCTGGAGGCCATGGCCAGGACCAAAGTGGCTGAGGAAATGGACACACTTTATCAGAATGCACCAAAGATGCCCGGTCCCGCCGTGGATGGGGGAGAAGAGAAGAGGCTCATCCGACATGTCAAGGAAGGTATGTCCAAAATGTCAAACTTCCTTCCCTGTAATTGGTTGCTAAAGTTTTCTTTACATTCCAGCTGACGCCGAGTTCGTGGCTCCAACAAAGCTCAAGGGAATCGAAGACTTTGAATTTGAGTCCGAGTACTTTGCATTCTACGGAGAGCATAAAAAGGAGTCAACTAGCGACTACTCGTTTACCACAAAAACAAACGCACCGGTCCTCAAATTCCCCTTTCTCAGGCCGTTTACCTTTGAGGGAGGGAGCATTGCCAACTTTCCAGGGTCATCCAGGCATAAGGCCTCAGGTAGGAACTGGAAACCTTTCAAAAAGGAACAATGATTTCATTTTTACTTTCAGGACTCAGGGATTGGATTTGTGTCAACGCAGCCTCCCTGGCACCAATCATCGCTCTGGATCTTACTCCAGGGATCAACATGCTTGACCTCTGTGCCGGTCCTGGAACGAAATCCCTTCTCGCCCTCATGACCTTCTGTCCAGCCACTCTCACTGCCAATGACGTCGAGTCGAGTCGCTTAGGAAGGGTACGCCGCCTGTTTGAGGAATTTATGGGTAAGATCCTGAAACCCGACCCGGATTTGACATGAAACTCCGCTCATAACTTTCTTTTGCTTCCAGGAACCCCCAAGCCCGAGAATGTAAATTTCATCAAGGAGAACGCTGCCCACTTTCCGACTTCTCCAGACTTTGAGCGTGTCCTGGCGGATGTTCCGTGCAGCTCCGACCGGATCTCAGCGACGGTTTCGGAAAACTCACTTTTCAAGCCACGGCGCCTGCGCGAGCGTCTCGGGTTGGTCAAGACGCAGAAGAGTATTCTCCTCTCCGCCTTTCGGTCCCTGACCCGGGAGCCTGGGGCTGTTTGCGTCTACTCGACCTGCACGCTCTCACCGATTGAGAATGACGGGGCTGTAGGTGCTGCTCTGAGGGAGACGGATGAGCGTGACTTGGTCGTTGACATTGAAGGGCTCTGGACTGCCCTTCTCCCTCTCCAGACCATGAACGTCCTTAGCATCTCCAGGACAAAGTTTGGGGTCCTCGTGGAACCGAACGCCTTTGTCAACTCCGGTCCCATGTTCATTTCACGCATCCTCCGTAGCCCTCCACACCACCCCGCCCTCCCCTCAGCACAAAGCTGTTGAATAAATTCTATTTTAAGCCACACTCCGCAGAAACTATTTTAAGACTTTTACTCCACTTCGCAAAAGGGAGAAACTTGTCCCAACGAGGAGGAGGAGGGGAAAGTTTTCCTTCCACTAAAAAAGAGGGTAATGTGACTCCAGATTCCAGGGATACAAATCCGCATACTTCATGGACTTTTATCCAGACAATGGAGGAACCCTCGCCTGAACTCCCTCCCGGGGGCCCTGGAGGCTCCGGTCCGGAGGGAGATGGGGGCAGGGGTCACCTCCTCCTGGCCTTCCCTCCAAGGACGATTCCCTTCCGCTCCGCTTCATTTTCCCAAGTGGACGTGACGTCAGACGGGAAGTATGTCCAGCGACATCCCTCCAGTTCACCAATCACTCTCAAACCCACAGCCTTCTGTCTCAATACTCCCGTTGAGGAGTCGCCGCTGGTGGGGGCAGAGGGGGGATCCATTGGGATTCCAGGGCCGACCATCTCCCATGTCCAGAGCAGGTCTTGCCCAGTCGAGCTCACTGAGCTGGGCATTCTGGAGACCATGTCACCCGATGGAGGGTATGCCATCGGCGCACTGGACGTCTGTCATGGCCAGGAGCAAGAAGCGATTGTGAGCCTGGAACAAGCACGTGAGTCTGGTTTCTGGAATTCCTGGAAAGAATTAACTGGAACTTTCTAATCTGAAAAGTCTTATTTTCCAGATCCACTCAACTTCATCCTGGGCGGTGACGATGAGGCGCCGCAGCAGCGTCAAGCGCATGACCGGGGTCACTTGCTCCGTCAGTCTTCGGCCCAGTCCGACTCTGCTTCTGACGAACCACCGCTCCTGACCTCTTGCTCCGACGGGAGTTACCCGAGCCCTCCACAACCACGTTCAGGCCGAGGGTCACAGAGCATGTCATCCACCTTGCGCCTCGGGAGTAGCGCCGAGGACTCCAGTTCCGACTCCGGGAAACCCCCTTCCAGCCCTTTAAACCTTCCAGCCCAGGAGCCTGCTTACCCCCGGAAGGAGGAGCTTCCATGTCCAAGGAAGAAGGACCCGAGCAAGGACGAGTTGAAGAAGAAGGGCGACATTGTGAGGTCCTTGGGATTCTACAAGCGACCCCTTCGGGGACCTTATGGAGAAATGCTGGAGGCGGAAATGAAGAAACTGCTGCCAAGGCGGGAAGAGGTCGAAGGGGTCCCACACTCCAAGTCCTCCTCGCCAACCCCACCTACCGGGAGAGTGGCGCAGGAAGGGTCGAACGAAGGTGGTAGCAGCGTCAACACCAGCAGCCCTTTCCTCTTGGGGTCACTTGATGACCTCAACGTCAAGACGACGCCTCTGCACAAGCACCACTTGCCCAGTCCTCGGAGTCGGAAAACCATCAGCAGTACCACTCCACTTCAGACGAGTAAGGAGAAAGGTAAGTGTATAGTTTTTGGATGTCGTTGTGGTCGCCCCGTCGTCGCCGGTCGCCGGATGAAAATTTCCGAGTACTGGAATCTAATTGGTCTCATTTGAATATTTATAGACGCTTGGAGCGGTGGTGGCGGTGGTGTGGTGGGACTTCATCAGCGCACTGCCTCTACCCCATCGGATATTCGATACACGACCACCACGGGAGTTCCAGCCCCATCATCATCACCACACCCGGGAGTTCATAGACCACTCGTAAGCATGTTTCATCTTGTCTTTTCTTGTACGCGTCTGTACTGGTCTGGGTAAACGAGTTGTCCAAAATCTTTCTCCGGGGGAGAAAGTTGGGAGGGTCTGGAGAAAGTTCTTCCAGTCCCATCCTGGTCGGAATGCGGAGTGGAACTACTCTAGTGTCCGGTGGGGAAAGTCCGGTGGTGGACGAGGCCGCTGAGGAAAGGGCCCTCCGGACTGCTGCCTTTGCTGCCAAGATCCACCACCTACAGAGAGAAGTGGCCCAAGTGACCCACCAAGGTCAAGGTCATTTATTCTTATTTTTGTATTTCAGGAAGGAAGTCCCCGAGGTCATGTCCTGGCGGAGATATTGGAGACGGAGAGATCATATGTGGATGCCCTTAGGACGCTCGTCAAGGTCGGGTGAAATGCGCCGATTTCCCGAAGCGTGTAATTTGTTTTATTTGGAAATTATTGACGCCTGAAACGGTTTTGTGAAATTCCAGAACTACATGGAGCCGCTGAAAGCGTCGGATTTCATGGAAGAGGACCTTGTCGACGAAATTTTCTACCAGGTAAATGACCAATGTGATTACTCCAATTAAGTTCAAATTTATCTGGAAACCTGGAGTCCTTTGTCAACTTTATGGAGAAAGTGGGCCGGCACACACTTAAGATCCTCATTAGAGCCCAAACGAGGGCCCATTTACTTTCTCCTCGTAACGAACCTCCGTTTCAACAACATCCCTGGATGCTGGAATGGCCATGGAGGGGGCCACTCCTGGAACACGTGCATGAGTGACGTTGCTTGGTTTTTGATTTCTCCAGGTGCCACGGATCCTTTGGCATCATGAGCGCCTCCTTGACGCTTTCCAGAAGCGTCTTGTGGATGATACCCAGTGCATTGGGGACGTGGTGCTGGATGCAGTAAGTACAAAATCACTCACTCCTGGAGGAACTAATGAAAAAGTTTTAATTGAATTCTAAACTTTCATTTTCCAGTTTCGCCAAACTTCTCTCCAGGAATGCTACTCTCTCTTTGTCCGAAACTGGAAGAGTGCCAAGGGTCTTCTCAAAGTTAGCCTCGGCTCAAAACCAAATCTCGTCCGATTCCTGGAGCGGGCCCAGAGTGAGCACAAGGGAAAGTTAAGTCTGGACGCTCTCTTCATTATGCCTATCCAGCGCATCCCGCGATACGAACTCCTCTTCAAGGTCAGTGGGACTTTGACCTTTGCTTTCTGTGCTCACCTGTTATGACGACGTTGTTTTCTTGTCATGTCATGTCATGTCACGTCATGTCAACTCACGTTCCCTTTTGTCTTCCAGGAATTGCTCAAGCACACTCAACCAATTCACGAAGACCACTCCCGCCTCATTCTCCTCCTGGACAAACTAAGGAAGTTTGCTCTCCACGTCGACTGTGCGTCGGTTGACCCGGGGTCACGGAGGGAGGTGGAAATTGACGGATGGCCCTCAGGACTGGCCCAACTCATTCGCCAAGAAATCCTTCCCCTAACCCTTAACAACCCTTCCAGCCGGAAAGAGCGGGCGATTTTCCTACTACCCGATACTCTACTCATCGCTTCCATCAAGCGAAAGGGCAACCGGAAAAATCAGTAAGGTCAAAGGTCATCACTAATTAATGAAACCGCAATTAATCGCTGGCGTTTGGGTCCTTAGGTCAAACTCCACCTCCTCCGGATGCAAATTCAAACTCCTCCTCAAGATCAACTTGGGCAACGTGAGTCTGGTGAGTGACGACCTGGAGTCTCCAGGCGACCGGGGGAAGAGTCGGGGACCGATTGATGGTGATGACTTTCGGACGCTCCAGCGAATCAGTGACCTGGCGTCCTCCCTTAAGTGCAACCACGTGGGGCTGGACACGGTGCTTAGTGAGATGCTCAGCACTTCACGGAATTCTGCTGGGGAAGTCGCTGTTGAGCTCCAGCTCAAAGGGACCGAAGGGAGGCACGTGACACTTGACCTGAAAAAATTATGACACTGAACTCACGAATGTGCAAATTTTGCTTCACAGTGAGGCTCCAGAATTGATCAAATTATTTTTCGGATCTACGGAGCGGAGAAACTCGTGGCTCCAGGCGTTCAATGAAACCATGGACAAGTATAGTAAGTGACCCTTTTACGGATGACTGGAAATGTCGTAATATATTTAGCACAAATTTTAACATGTTGTGTCATGTCGCGTGGCAGTGGATAATGTCGCTTTTTTGTCGCTGTTTCCAGTGCGATGTGGAATTGGGAAAAGCGCAGAAGTGGAATTCTATCAGGCCGTTCCAATCCGAAAGACAAGGGCGGGGCTTCTCCTTTCCTGTGCCGCTCCAGTGTCGCTTCAGGGTAAGCTGCGACACTCGGACGTGTGGGTGGCGAACTCTGATGGCTATGTGGGCCAAATCTGCATTCTCAACCTCTGCCCTGAACCTCCGTCGATCACTTCTTGCAACGGCGTCTGCAATGTAAGCAAAGCTTCCAAAATTATACCTTGGTACGCATGACCTTGGAATTAATTTGCTTTTGTGAATTCATTCTGAATAGTCCAGGATTACCTGCATAGCTCCAGTCCCTCCCGGTGACGACTGGGCGAAACATCCCAAGCACGCCTGCTCAGTACCTCCAGAGTCGTCTCACCCAGAAGAAATGCTGAAACTAATGGCAGGCAAGTGGTTGACGCATGCGTATGTTCAACTTTACAACTGTGACATATGCTACCATTCTTCAATTTTGGTTCACAGGCGACTCCGAGGGATGGAGCATTTGGCTCGGGACGGAAGACGGAGGTCTCCACATTTACGACTGCGGAGATTCCGTCAGGGTGAAAAAGAATCGACACCGCGTCCAGCACAAGGCTCCACTCAACGCAATCACATTCTTCCAAGATCGAGTTTTCCTCTCACTCGGGAACGGCGACGTCGTCGTCTACAGTCGGAATGCAAGTAAGGACCGTAAACCTTCCACCCCCACTTTGACCCTTACCAGTGGATTTGATGGCGTGGTGTTTGTTCCAGGTAGAACAGGTTGGGCCACCGGGGAGCCGAGTTGGGTTACCATTGGAACCCCAATGGCCCCCGTCACCACATTGCTCTGCGTCGGAGCAAACTTGTGGTGTGTCTCTGGCCCTGCCATCAAGATTTACACCAATAACTTTGGGATGCTGGAATTGGTCCAGTGCCTCCATGTCCCCACGGAAAAGGAAGAGACGCCACGGACGGTGACCGCCCTGGTGACGACCGGGGACTGGGTATGGGTAGCCGTCCAAGGCTCTACGGTCCTCATTGCCTACGACAGCGAGACGTTCCAAATTGTGCATCAAGTCAATGTCGCCCCGCACGTGACGAAAATCCTGGCAGGTATGCTAATGTCGCCATGCGGAGTTCTTGTGAGCATAGAATTTCCTTTAGTGTAAAAAAAAATGTACTGACATGTCTTGACAGGTTGTGACGAGATCATTCGACAACATAAAAGTGCCTGCCTCCGCGTCACGGCCCTCTTTGTCTCCCCTGGACAAACATTGTGGATTGGGACGAGTGGGGGCGTGATTCTTACCCTTTGCCCAGCCAATAGCTGTGAGGCCAAGGTGACAGCCCTTCCGCAGGGCCATACGGGCCAAGTCCGGTTCCTAACGGCCTGTCTCAATCGGGACACTTGGACTGTGATCAGTGGTGGGGATGGACATGAGGAATTTAGGCAAATCGCAGCTAATAGTCCCATCTCGACCTATCCCACCTCCTTTGCGGCCATGGTTACAAGTCTGATGGGAGACTCTGGCGGTGACCCTTCGGGGAGAGAAGACTCCACGAACCATCTCTTGATATGGAAAATCCACAACCATGCCCGTCTCAAGGAATAAAAGAGGAGGAGGGTTAGTAGTTAGGAATAAACGATAATACAATTAAGCGTAAGGTAATTAAAAATAATTGTGAGATTTACACATAATGGTTAGAGGAGAAATTGTAAAATTAAAATGTCACATTCTTAATTGCCGACTTAGGCAGTTTTAAACTAACTGTCGAGAATTCTTTTCGGAGTAATTGGCCTTAATCCAAAATGTAAAAGTCTGAGGTTTTGCCCAACTCTGCGTTAACAACTTCCTCGTGTGGGAAAGGGAGGCAAAAGTTTTAAAAGTTTTGTTTGTTGGACTTTGTTGTTTTTCTTTTGAAAAAAGGTAAGTTAGTTGGTGAGCTTTTCTTGCCGGCATTGTTCAGTCAGAGTCAGAGAGTCAGAGTATAAAAGAGTATTAAGTGATTCCAAATTAATAAGTAGGTATCAAACCACCTCACTTGATACCTATTTGGTTGGAATTATTTGATATACTGTTGTTCTCTGACTAAATTCCTTTTCCATTTCTAGACTTTGATCTCCTCACCAGCGCACAACAGTGACCTTCCGTCAGGAATCACACAGCGAGAGGGGCAGGAACAGGTAGGTCCGGTAGACCCAGATTCAGACCCTAACACTTTCTATTACTCTGAATCTGATTGATAACTAACTCTTAAGCGCACTTAAACGGTGTGGCGCTAGTGGTGTCAAAAACGGATTCGCCGAATCGGAACCCTAACCAAAGCTATCGAATCCGAATTCGAACCAAAGCTATCAGATCCGAATTCGAACCAAAGCTATCGAATCCGAATTCGAACCAAAGCTATCGAATCCGAATTCGAACCAAAGCTATCGAATCCGAATTCGAACCAAAGCTATCGAATCCGAATTGGAACCAAGGCTATCGAATCCGAATTCGAACCAAAGCTATCGAATCCGAATCCGAACCAAAGCTGTCGAATTCGAACCAAAGCTATCAAATTCGAACCAAAGCTATCAAATTCGAACCAAAGCTATCAACTTCGAACCATAGCTAACAAATTCGAACCAAAGCTATCAAATTCGAACAAAAGCTATCGAATCCGAAGCCGAAACCGAACCAAAACTATCGAATCCGAAACCGAACCAAAGCTTTCGAATGCGAATCCGAACGTTCGCCACAAAAAGCCATCCGAATCCGGACCTTCGAAACAGTGTGGCGAAACCTTAAGCGCATGGGGTAGGTAATTGCCACTGCATTTGAGAATGAAAAGACGAGGGAAGGGGGAGGGAGCGGGTGGCAGTAAAAAACTCTCCACTCATGAGGGGGGATTCCCACCATTACTGTTCCTTTTTTTCTCCCTTCGATCCCCGGCGTGGGCAAAATCCCCATGCCATAAGCTTTACATGGAGGGGTAGAGCGATCTTTTCAGGTACCTCCACACAAAAACCCATTACAAAAAACAGCATGGGGATTTTGCCCACGCCGAGGATCGAAGGCAGAAAAAAAGGAACAGTATAGTCTCAATGTACATAATGTAAAATTTACAAATGCCGTTATGTCCAACCGAGTACATCGGCACAGCTGATTTAATACTTTAACGTCCGTTTACTTTTATTTGTTGAACTGAGTGTGGGGCTTAAAAAGAATAACTTCGCTACTTCCCCTTATCGGGGGAGGAGGGCGGAGTTACTCTTTTTAAGCCCCACACTCTGTTCAACTAATAAAAGTAGACCGATTTTTGGACAATATTACTAACGTTTCAATTTGCACTTTAGTTGCGCAAAGCAGTAATGGCGAGAGCAATTTTCAATTAAACCTATAAATCAATTGTATATTTTAATATTTAGTAAATCTGTTTTTTTAGTTAACAAACAGTTCTGCTTTTCAATTAAAATAGTAATTATTGATGATCGTTAATTCATGCTGTTAATGATTATCAATAATAAATATTTTATTCGAAAAATAAAACTGTTTGTTAATTAAATTGCTACAATCGTCCGTTGGTCAGTGGGTGGAATAGGATAAAAAGACTATTTTATATTGAAAGCTAACACTATCTACAACATAGTATAGGAATATGGGGGGAGCTTCGTGTTGTGTTCGGAAGAAATTTCCGAACGCATATTCGGGTTCGGTTCGGGAAAAATTTTAGGACTGATATTCGGGTTCGGGGTTCGGATATCAAGAATATCACGGCGAACATAAAACTCTCACCTGTGGTCGAGACCGAATCCTCAAAAACTCAACGAATCCGAATCCGAATCATTCGACACAAAAGTCATGGAAACTGAATTCGAATCGGGACGAAAATGGGTTCGGATTCGGATTCGAGGGCTACAATTCGGCGAATCCAAACTTGACACGAATCCACTATTTGACATAGCCAGGGTCGCCTTCTGTCATGCAATCACAACGTGAACAAATCAACACCCGCGGGGTCAAGAGGAAACCAAGTGTAACTATGCCGGGAGGTCACCTTGATCAGCCCCTCCGGCTCACCAGACAGCGTAAGAAACCACAGAAGCCCGTCATTTGTGACACCTGCAATAAAACATTCAGCAACCCATACAACCTACGCGTGAGTCGCTATCTCTCTCTCGTTTTTACCTCTATGACATCCTGATTTTTTTTCTTTTAAGGTTCACATGGAAAGTCACTCGGATAAGGAGAAGAATAAGACCTTTGTCTGCGCAGTCTGTAAGCGCCCGTCACGGTCACGGGATGCCATGAGGAAGCACTTTTCTCTTCGACATCGTGAAATCTGGTAAGGAGCACTACAAGGATCCTAGATTGATGTAATCAAGTCAAGTGCTGACCTTTCTACCTTTTTTGGTTAGGGAACGTGAAATGAATGAATTCAAAACGTTCGAGGGTGTCAAACCATATAAACCGAAAAAGGTGCGCCAACGCATCATGCACCCCGCTGCGGAGACGGCAAGTCAGGCTAAACGAGTGGTTATGCCACGGAATGACATCAGTGGACCATCCGGATCTGGAGCCCCGAAGTCTGTGTCGGTGGAAGATAAGCAGGGGAGTAGTGTGGCCGCGAGCACCGAAAGTAATAACCACTGCACCATTAAAGTTTAACCGCAGAATTTGTGTCAAGTGCTTTAGAATTGTGTATTTCTTTCAGGTGGAACCGCAGACGATTCTATGGACATGGATAAACATGGAGTTTGCAACTTCAAGCTACAATTCTACGACGACGGGGTCACCAAGCATGACCCACGTTTGAAACCATTCCTGTACAAACCTGACTTGAATGATCCGAACTTTGGTCGTTCTTGGCTTTCCTTTCTGGCTCAGAATGAAGGTAAAGGACAACACATGATAAATGATTCCTTTTTATTTAAGTCAGATTACTCATCCCCTGGTCCATGCGGGCGGAGCCTAGTTAGAAGAAACCCTTAGCCTCTCGTAGAAAAGGGAAAGGGAAAATGCGAGGGTTTCTTCTGATTAGGCTCCACTCACAGGTACCAGGGATTGAGGATTCTGACCATAATAAAATGTAGTTACGATTGCTAATGATTATGATCAGCATTATTTACAGTTGAGCAGGATGTACCCGAGAGGGATGTGACACAGGAGAATCCGTCGGCCTCCACTGCAGTCGGTGACAACTCTCCAGTTTCTTCCTCAAGTGGTGGTAGCACTCCGGACCAGTATGGGACTTCATTCGAGGGCAATACTCATGACGAGTCTTTGGAAGGTTTCCACCTGGACACACCATCCGAGAGTGGCGACGACAATGAAAAGCCACGTCGGAACAAGAGTAGACGCGTTCGCCAGGGACAAGGACAGAAGGTGGAAATGGATCAAGTTGTAAAACATTTGGATCAACTCCGGGCTTATGTTGACATTGGATTACGTTACGCTCATCCCCACAAGAAATGTATGAAGCGACTCGAACAGTTTGAAACGACTTATCGCAAGTGGAACTCGAACTCCGGTAGCCGCTTGAATGGTGGGAAGTCCAAGACGGTCTCTACTTCATCCCAGGCTACCCAAGCTGGACGTACTGCTGGAAGTTCTGATTAACTCTCCTCAACTTTACTCCTCTGAAGTAAAATTTGCTCAAGAAAACAGAACTGATAATCATTGTATACTTTGAATACTTAATAGTTTGTGCCTTTGTACCACTATTCAGATTTTCTACAGAATAGATTAAAATGATTTATTAGATTCTTCAAAACCTTAGCAGCTGACTTCTAAGTTGTAAGTTAATGAGTTAAAAGGTTAAAGCTTAGTTAACGCTGGGGTTATCCTGAGATTTTTGTGACAAGGGTTCAAGGACTCCTGCCTCCAGTGCTTCTTCCGAGTCAGGGTTATTCTCGTCGTCAGCTCGTTTCTCGTGCTCAAGTTTAATGCTCAGTCCATAAATTGTACTCACCAGGACTAAAATACTCAGCAACAACGTAGGAATGAGGAATTTGATTTTGGAAACCTAAACAGAAGATTCGAGTCAGTTTAGTAATCAAATCAATCACGACGTTGCAGTTTACGTGGGCCAGGTTCATTAATTAGTCAAAAGTCAAAACTTACGATTGAAAATTCCTCTTCTCCTCCATTTTCCGGGGTAATCGTGCTGCTAAGATTGAGATTCTCCGTTTTTTGAAAACTGCTTCCAAAATCCTCTTCTGGCTGTAGATCGGTTGTATTCTGGCGATGAATGTTTTGTAAGCGCAAGGAATCATAAGCGATTGGGTAGTAAACGGTGAGTCCAATGATGAGACCAGTCAAAGCTCCCTGAAACAAAGTCAAAAACTTACAAAGTTGAAGATTCCTGGCAAGTAGGAGCATGGTAATTACCACGAGGAAGAAAACGAGGTTCCGACCTTTCCAGCCTCGTCCCACGATCCCATTCCGGATAAAAATGAAGCTGGAGAAGAGCCCTTGGACCATGATGGACAAGGCAGAGAGGATTCTAAGGACGTCCGACTGTTGGATCCCCCGCCATAGCTCTTCCCCTCCAAAACCCTGCAAGGGTCAAAGTCAAAGGTCAAATTCGAATGGAACAGGGGATGAAGGTTAGTTAAATGAAAACTAATTGATTCTGGAAACTTACAGCAGAGAAGAAGGGTATGGCAGTAAAGATCTTTCTGTTAACCAAGATCCACCGTTGCCTCCAGAATGTCATCGCCATCCTTCCTTGATTTGTACCGGTCCGATCAGTTACCGCTGTCTGATTACCAGTGTAAGAACATCCATGATTGATTGACGAAATTAATTGATTGATGACTCACTTTTTCATCCGCTGTCCGAAATCCCGCTAAGCCCATTTGAAATCATAAACAAACTGGAACAGCGCTGCTGGAAGGGGACAACTTAAGATTCCGGAAGGGAGGTCACCAACCTCCTGGAGAAGTCTCAGTAGGACTGTCCCACTACACTACCCATTGTGGTGACATGGTGACATGTCATGACTGGTGACACATGGCATATGACATGACCTGGCTAAACAAACCTTCTGAAATAACACATTTCTTTCCGAAAACATTTGACGACAATAAATATTTATTTACACAAAACTTAAATCTATTAAAGTATGTGCAAAATCATTAGAGACAACACGACATAAAATGATTGATGCCGGTGCATGGAAATGTTGAAAGAAATGTCGTCGTCAGTTGAGGGATTTCCGCCAGAGGGCGCTGCTCAGAACTTCAGAAGTTGCTTGTCTCCAGCGGCGTTCCGAGAATATTGGAACTGAGTGTACCCGCCGGGGCCAATGGATTTGTCGAAACCATTGTCTGGACAGTACCGGATCGTGTGAGCAGCCTTCCCAGTCTGGCCACAGATTGGACAGACGACGGCCTGGAGAACGGGACATGTAACGTTGCCATCGCGGTCCTTGACGAGATGCGTCCTGCAGTATTTCATGGTCTCCTTGTTGCTGGAAAACAGAAAAGAAAGATGATCCTTAGAATGTGCTCCCTGTTAGGAAGAAAACTAAATCTAAAGGAAAATTTAGAAAAGGGTTTTACCTCCTGCAGAAGCTGCAGTAATTCCTCCTTTTGGGATTCCGCGTCTTCAATGACACACGGACGCCATTCTTCGTGATTGGGCGGGACTTGTGGAAGCATCCGCGTGGGTCCAGCAATGATTCTAGAATCAAATAAATTCGAAGGACATTAGGATATTTAATGATGCAAACCCGCAACACCTACAATGGTATAAAGTGGGTACTTACGTGTGACAGCCCAATCACCACCATCAGCACCTTCTTTTTGTTCCAAGGGCTCTAGGACCACACCCAGAGTATCCAACGGTGGAGCGCGCAAGCGCTCAGTGTCCCAGTCTCCTCCATCTCCGGTCGGAACGAGTTGAGCGGAAGCGTCGCTGCCAAATTGTTCTTCCAATGACGCTGCGGGAACCACCATCCCATCTGCCATCCCTCCGATTGGTTGTGTTGGTGGATAGCGCACTTGGAATTGTGGGACGGTCATCAGGATTCCATCATCTTGGTACGGATAAGCGATGTACTGGATTGGGTTGTATGGCGGAAGTTGTTGCCACATTCCAAAATCACCTCCAGGGTATCCCATGTTGACTCCTGGGTGAACTGCCAAAACTGGTTGGAGTTGAGCTGGGGCTCCCCGTCCCATTCCCTGGCAACATGGTATTGGACAGTAGTACACGGCTCCAGGATGATGAACTGGAACATCACTGGCCATCTCTGGAACATAAGCGAAAGATGTCGCCGGGTAATAACCGAAATCCTGGAACAAAATAAAAGTAAACACAGATGCAATTAATTCATACTTGAAATGAATTACTCAGAAATAAATATTTAGGAATTCAATTAACTTTGGAAATAATCAACTGGTTAATCACTTACCTCCATTGCTTGAGATGATTGTTGGAAGTTGTAGGTGTTGAAATGTTGAAAATTCGAAATGAAATCCAAAATTTCGAAAGATGAAATTGGACTACAAATGGCGACAACCTCTCGACTCGACAACCGGACAGGGAATGAACTCAGCACAAAGAAAACGCCCACAAGTCCATTCTCACGACGCAGCCGTGCTTTGCCAATGCCCACCAATCAAGAACGTTTCCTTTGTTCTAAAAGTCACCGTGATGAACCAATCGAGAACGAGTTCTTTGTTATCCTAACCAATCAGAGACAACTTCTTTGTTTAATTAGAACCAATGAGAAACGAGTTCTTTGTTTCCACAATTTCTTTGTTATACAACCAATCAATAAGCGACAAGTTCTTTGTCTCCACAACCAATCAGAGACGACCTCTTTGTTTTCACAAGTTCTTTCTCTCTAGAACCAATCGGGAAGGAGTTCTCTGGGATTTACACATATGGTTAGCTGAGAAATAAAAAATTAAAAGTGACATTCTTAATTGCCATGTAAAGGACAGGTCTAGGCAGTTTTAAACTGTCGAGAACTGTTTTCGTAGTAGTTGACATTTGTTGACACAAAAATGTAAAAACCTGAGACCGTTTTTGCCCAACTCTACTTCAAGAACTTCCTCGTGGGAGAGGGAGGCATTTTTGTTGGACTCTCTTGTTTATCTTTTGAAAAAAGGTAAATTTAATTTAGTTGGTGAGCTTTTCTTATCCAGCATTGTTCAGTCAGAGAAAAGGGGTATTAAATGATACCCAGTAATAAGTAGGTATCAAATCAGCGCAAAGCACAGTTACGTATACGTTACCTTCACCTTCACCCAGGAATCACATAGCGTTAGGTTTAGGTTCGACAAATCCAAACTTGACCCCAGAATCCACGCATTGACATAGCCAGGGTCGCCCCTGCCATGGAGTCCCACCAGGAACAACTCACCACCCGCGCGGTCAAGCGGAAACCAAGCGACACTGGGCTGGATGGTGACCTAATCGCATCATCACGCCGTGACCAGTCACTCCCGCCCACACCAAAGTCGTCGAAGCTTTCGAACAAGAGAAGAGACAGGAGGCGAGAACAAGATGGAGATTTTGTGTGCGAACTGTGTGGGGCCCGTTACTCGAAATACAGTTCCCTCCGGGTATGGAATCCAATTAAACCTTACGTCATTCAAAATACTAAAAATATTTGTGTTAATTTTATGCAAGACTCATCGCAGTACGCATGGCCCTAAGCGGTACGAGTGTCCAACCTGTGGGAAACCGTTCCACCGTCGGGAACTACTCACTGAGCACCACTATGTCCACCTCCCGGCCCAATTTCCCTGCCCAACTTGTGGGAAACTGTTCAAGACACCGAAAAACTTGGAAGTCCACTTGAGGATTCACAGTGGGGTTAAACGTCACCGCTGTGACTACGCGGGATGCGACCAAGCCTTCGTCCAGAAAACGAACTTAATTGCCCATCGCTCCACTCACTTGCCACTCGAAGAAAAGATCTATCATTGCCCCTATTGCCCAAAGAACCTTACCTCCATGGAAGCGGCAGACGTCCACGTCCGGTCGCACGGAGAGAAACCCCACAAGTGTGAACTCTGCTCCAGGGAATTCCTGAGGCGTGCCATGCTCCGGCGACATCTCATCGGTGTACACGGGACGCACCGATACGCCTGTCAGTTTTGCCCTGTGGTTCTGAAACAAATAACAACCTTCACTCGACATTTGGAGAAGAGGCATCCGGATGTTAAAGACACATGGGAGGAAAGTGGTAAGTTTGGTAAACTAATTCTAGAAAAACATGCCTGTTTTTCATGTTTTGTTTTGGTCAATAGGTTACGTAGATTCGAGACTGATGCCATTTGATCATTCCAGTGCTACGGCGAGGACAGCCATTTCCAGGCGAAATCCAACGGTGATGCTGGTTGGTCAAGATCTCATGGAGGTCACTGGTGTCAAGGCTGAGGGATTGGAGGAAGTCGTTGAGGAGACAATTGTTGGAATGGATCCCGACAATGAAGTGGAAGTGGAATACCACACTGAGGAGAATATCCTGCTTCCAGGAAATCATGGATCGGAACTCTTGCTCCTTCGCCTCAACCAAAACGGTAAGGTGATTCACGATTAACAATTAACTAACTTGGTTCAAACTTTTCCGATTTCTCAGGTGAGCTGGTACTATCGCTTCAAGGAGGGGAAGAAGTGGAGGTGGTCCAAAAAGTTGAATTTCCAGAATCACAGCTGGAATTGATGGAAGAGGAGAAATAAGGAGCTAGTAAGGATTCCTTAGTGATTCAGCGCCTATGCAGAAATTACTTGGTGTTCAATCGCTTCCTTTGTTATTGGATGCCAGTGGGGATTAAATTAACAAACAGTAAATTTCAGCAGTTTTGAATCATGGCAAGGAACAGATTTTCATTGACATTGACAGAGATATCCACACCAGGGTAACTTGGACACAAAAAAAAGGGAATCGATTGACTAAAATTGAGTTAATTGACATGGACTGCTGCAGGAGTGCCACCCAGTGAATTACATGCCGTTGTAGGCCGGCCCACCACCCCCTTCCGGTGTTACCCAATTAATATTTTGTGAGAAATCCTTGATATCACACGTTTTGCAATGAATGCAATTTTGAGAATTGATCTGGAGTCGGTCACCTTTCCCGGATTCCAAAGGCACAAACTCGTACACTCCTAGAAAACAGGAAATTGTGAGGTTGTAAGTGACACAAGAAAGGTCGAAGGTGAAGTACCTGCTGGACAAAATTTCCCTTCCGGTCCATCATACTCCTTTAAGTTGAGATTCACTGGGACAGCGTCATCGAGGAGCGTGAGGTGTGGTGGTTGATTGTCTTCATGATTTGTACCAGTGAGGGCAACGGAGGAGAGGAGGTCAAAGCTCAACACTCCATCAGGCTTCGGGTATTCAATGGGGCTCACTTCGCTCATTTTCTTGAGTCGTGTATTGTCGGGTTGTCCATGCGAGAGCGTCCAGGGCTCAATCCCACGTAAGACCCCATAGAAGAATCCCGTGTACCCTAGGAACCCGTAAAGTCCCAACGGGGTATGAAACGCGGGGCGACAGTTGCGAACAGCTCGGAGCTCCTTCCAGACCCAACTGTCGCGTAGCTTGTCCGCGTAGGAAATTGGCTCGATGCCTGGAAATGTAAAACGCATATCAGTTAATTCATAACTGACACCGCGGAGGCGCAGGTCAGCAGCATGAAACTTACGCTGTTTTGAAGAATCAGCGAGGGCGTCAAAGATACTTTCAGCCGCCAGCATCCCACTCTTCATGGCATTGTGAGTTCCTTTGATTTTAGGAAGATTTAGAAGCCCAGCACCACACCCAATCAAGCAGCCACCTGGGAAGGTCAACTTTGGAATTGACTGGAATCCTCCCTCGTTCAGCGCTCGGGCACCATAGGCAATCCTGGAGATGCCAGACGTCAATCCCTAAACTTGTCCAGACATGTTCGAACTTTGAGGTCAACCTTACCTTTTCCCCCCAGTAAGAGTTTTGGCAATGGAGGGATGATGCTTGAATCGCTGGAACTCCCGGAAAGGGCTCAAGTACGGATTTGTGTAGTCCAACCCCACGACGAGCCCAATGGCCACGAGCGGCGTCTCATCCTTGAGGTGATACAGAAAAGTCCCGCCGTAAGTGTTCCGGTCCAGTGGCCATCCGACCGTGTGCTCGACCCGCCCAGGGCGGTGTTTCTCTGCTGGGATTTCCCAAAGTTCCTTGAGCCCAATCCCGTAAGTTTGTGGCTCAGACTTTGACCTCAGGTTGAATTTGTTGACGAGGCCCTTGGTGAGGTGACCGTGACATCCTTCCGCAAAAATTGTGGCACGGGTATGAAATTCCATTCCCCTCTCGAAGGATTCCTGAAACGAACATCAACAAATTCTTGCAGGTTGTGACGTGTACCAGTTTGGACACATGGCAGGTATGTGACATTTGGTTACCTTTGGTGAGCCATCCTTGGCAATGCCCACATCATTCGTTGCGACCCCCTTAACACTCCCATCCTCATCATAAAGAATTTCTGAAGCCGCATAACCTGGATAGATTTCTACCCCGAGGGCTTCGGCCTGTTCTCCTAACCACCTCACGACATGACCAAGGCGGACAATGTAGTTGCCATGGTTGTTGAGTGGGAACCCCGGAGGGATTGGGATTGGGATCCGGGAGGTCGCTGTCAGGAAGGACATGACATCTTCCGTCACTGGCGTGTTGAGCGGACCTCCCTTCTCCTTCCAGTCTGGAATCAGCTCGTTCAGGGCAGTAGGCTGGAGAACGGCTCCAGACAAAATGTGACCTCCGACTTCGGCTGCTTTTTCCAGGACGCAAACCCGGATCTCTTGCCCCTTTTCAGTCGCTAGTTGTTTGAGGCGGATCGCTGCAGAGAGTCCGGCGGGTCCTCCTCCTACAATGACGACATCCGCTTCGTCTGCTACCCGTTCCATGTTAATATCTAAAGGAATCACAACACAATTAATCCTGCAATCCAGGAGTGGGACAGCCGGCCGTTGACCTTTACGCTCACTCACCTTTCCACCGCGGATCCTTGTCACGAGGATGAATTGTATAATGGGTCGTGATTTTGGGTACGTTTGACATCCATCGGACACCTGACAGCCCTTGTCTCCGCAGTACTAAAGTGAAATAAAACAGTGCATGATTAGGCTCAAAAATCCAGAACCGAGATCTGACAAGATGGTGCCGGTTTGACATTGACAAGGTTTGGATTGGGTACACAAGGAAACTTACCAGCAGATAACATACTGCATGCAGTTTCAGACTATCGGCCAATTAATTGATTACAAAGTCGTTTCCGTCGTGATTCACGACTCGTGAATGCACCTAAATCTTCTGCTGTTTTGTAGTTTGGAAGTGAAGTGTGTAGTAACCTAAACTTTGTGCAAAAATCAGCTGATTCGATTCCTAGACGGATTTAAAAGCGACGCGAATTCAAGTTCAAACTTGACGTCATCAAGAAATGAAACAAAAGCAGCGCAAAAACGCTTTCTTTTGCAAAAACAGCGATCTTTGACCTTTCTAATTAAAAATGAAAGAGGTTTTGATTTTCTGATGAGTAGGTCGTCTTTTAATTTCAAGTTCATACAAAAAGTAATCAGTTTCCTTTGGAAAACTTAAATTAGACATTACGAGGACGAACTAAACGCCTGAGATTAATTTCCAAATGGAACGCTTTCAGCGTTGTCTTTCCGTCGGGGCGTAGCTGCAATTAATCAACAACAGTCAACACAACGTTGTCAATTTAGAAGAAGGGGAGACCCAAGGGTTGGGTATCCATTTCGAGTTGAATTCATGTCAAAGGACCATAGGTACTACTTAGCACGAGGCCGATTGGGAATTAAGGTTAAGTGAACAAGTTACACGGTAAGAGGGTAAGCAGAGGCGTAAATTATTGGAATCCGAAAAAGTTTTTGGTATTGAATTAACAGAACAACTAATTAACTCTAATGCTCATAGCAGTAGTAGTGTATTGTTGTTGTGAATGTATTAAGGTGCTGAGGATGAGAAACCCTGGAGAATCCTGGAGATAAGTTGCAGTTGTTGTGGAGTAAGGTAGGACTTGGAGTTATTGAATTGGGATTTAATTCCGTCCAGGAATCATCGATCAGCGTCTCCCTTCAAAAGATTTCGTCGACTCAACCTCCCGGAACGACTGGAATGTGAGGAGCCTCGGCGATGATTCTCGTTACAGTTGTCACGATGAATCGTCCAGTCCTCTCGTTGACACTCCCGTCCACAGTACCTTGCTTGCTAGAATTTCACAACACAGTTACAAGGTCAGTCAAGGAAGGTAAATAAACTGCGATGGTCCAGTAATCAATTTCTAACCTGACACCGACCGCACATGGCAAATTCTCTCGGTTCCGTTTCAACAGCGGTGCAGGGTGGGTAGTGACATTCAAAAAAGTAGAATGACGGACAGTCACGACTGATCAATTCTCCGTCAGTGGTGTAATAGGCTCGGGAGTAAGGTGCACTACTGGCATTTCTTTGCTAAGAATAGTTGGACAAGAAATTGATTAATTGCATTGTTTTGCTGGTGGTAATTATGTTCCGTTAAATTGAATCCTTACTTCATCAGTCTCATTGGCAAGGAGTTGCGTAATAGCTTTCCAGTATAAGGAATCTTCACCTTGTCGCTTACCACGCTTCTCCTCAGCACTTGCCGTCGCCGTACTGTGATTTGTTCGACCAGTGGGAGCTAAATTAGCAGGTGACTCTTCTGGAGAGGAAGGTGAATCGGGCTCACTGCCAAGCTCATCTTCCGACGAAGTTGAGGGATGACTGAGATTCCTTGAAGTTGGTGACCGGTCCTCCCAGACATGCGTCTCTGTACAACGGAAAGCCAGAATGGCCCTTTGCTCTTCCTTTGATATCCAGGTAGGAATTAGGGTTAGATTGTCCATCCTATTGTCCATGGAGATCCCGTTCAAGTGACAGACTTTGAACCCTCCGTCAATCTTCCCGTTCCGGTGTTGCCTAGAAACAAAGCAAGGTTACAAATGTCGCCACCACAGCTCCAGACCACGACCACGCGCCCACCACCACTAGAAAATGGAGAGGTGGATCTCACGAGCGTAAAGTGAATGCAATTACCAAAGAATGTTCTGTAATGGAATTGGCTTAGGAGCCAGTTGATTCTTAGGATGTCCCATGGCCATGACCTGAAGTCCATCCCCATTTCGATCAATTTCAAGCCTGGCATCAAATTTGTACTCGTGGATAACAGGAATGTCGGATTCATCAATCAGTGCATATTTCATCTGGAAGAATACCAAAAAAAAGGAATAAGGTCACGGGCAAAGATGAACCAATGCGGTTGGCTACAGACCAAGGAGAGTGAGCCAAAGTCATTGATTTATTTTTATAAATGAGGCCAAGGGCAAAAACTTACCTTTCCCACAGCAGTTCCCAGCTTGACGATCCCGAGACGAACCGTTTTCTGGTCATCTGATGCTTCGACCAACTTCATCTTAACCTGACCTTACTATCTACAAAATGGTAATCTTAGCACAGTTAACTTTAAATTAAGAGTATAAAAACTAAATCAGAAAAGAGATCAGATGCAGAAATCCACAATGAAAAGTTCTCCTTCCTCCTCCGTTTCTTCACCACCGTATCCCTTCTCTCCTCTTTTTCACTATGAAGAAAAAGGTTATTACGGTACGTTGTCCTCAGGAAACCAAAACTTTAGAGGAATGCCCATACCCGACATTACAATTCTTTTACGATGACATGAAAACAAAAGGGTTTTCTTGACCATTGCTGTTTTTTTTCACCTTGTTATGATTTTCCACATTTTGGATTTGCTTAATTCAAAAAATTGCAAATTAAATTGAAGAAAAATTCCTAAATTATAAATTTCTTGAAGAATAATTCTTAGAAATATTAGATTTGTTAAAGAGAAATTCCAACACTGTTAAATTTGTGGAAGAAAAATTTCAAAATTGTTAAATTTATAGAAGAAAATTCAAAAAATATTCAATTTGTGTTAACAAAATTCCAAAAATATTCAATTTGTGTTAACAAAATTCCAAAAAGAGTAAATATATTAACGAAATATTCCAAAAATATCAAATTTGCAGTAGAAAAATTACAAGTGTAGTATATTTATTAGAGAAAATACCAAAAAAAAATTAAAGTTGTATAAAAAAAATTGAAAAAAGATTAAATTTATTGACGAAAAATTTTCAAAATGTCAAATTCGTAGAAAAAAAAATTTCAAACGTGTTAATTCCAAAAGACTATTAAACTTGTATAAAAAATTAAAGAAAGATTAAATTTATTAACGAAATACTCCAAAAATGTCAATTTTTAGAACATAAATTTCAAACGTATTTAATTTATTGGAAACAAATTCCAAAAATATTAAACTTGTATTAGAAACATTCCAAAAACGCTAAATTTATTGACAAAGAATTAATACTAAATGTATTTGAGAAAGATTGCAAAATCTTTAATTTCTTTTAAAAGGAAAACGTGATTCTGAGTTAAGTTTCCTTTTTTCCCTCCAAATTTCGTAATAAATGATGTAAATTTATTTGAATGCCAATAATGCTGAAAATGTGAGTATTTTATTTCTTTTCGTAAGAGTAGTGGACAAGTATGAGAGGAATTCCTCGGCCTGAGTTCCGCATTTTGGTGTATTCTACAGGTAGAGATGAAGCAAGAGCAGGAAAACGCTTCATCAGATGATGAAGCAAAACAATTTAGTGACGCCTGAATACGGCAGCAGGAGTAATTCCGTTAATTAAGAAAGACAAAAGACCTTTTCCTCCTTCCTCCCTCATCATCACATTGTAATTGTAATTTACTTGCACTTGAGTCGTCACAAAAGTTGCGTAATGACGAATTGTGTTCAATTTAAAATGCAATAAGAATTAAGCTAGGGCTTGACAGAGAACACCAGAGGAGAGACTGGTGCTTCATTTTTCTATTTAGGGAAGAAGAATAAAGAAAGGGGTTTAGAGTCCTGATTTAACGCTTCCCATTGTTGTAGCTCATACGCATTGTTGGAGCTTTGAAGTTGGTAGCAGCTTGGTGTTGGAGCTGGTATGCTAATGTATGAATCTTAAATCCGTACAATCTGAAAAGAGAAACCGAAATTAGCTTAAGGTTGTCTGGAATTGAGAAACAAGGAAACGCTGTGGTCGACCCTTTGACGTTACCTGGGAATAAATTGATTCGTAGGACGTTTAGGTCGATATTCAGGGTGAACCATGAAAAGCATATGTGGAAATCCAGTTCCTGGAAAGATGACATGACCAAAAGGAAATCATTAAAAACCCGGAAGCATTTGGAGTTTCCAACAGGGAATGATGGTCGTACCAAAGTAAGCTCCGTCCGTGTGATGATGGCGAGATGACTTTGGGGAGTAGACATCAACGCATTTTGGACAGTAGAGTTTGACCATTGCTTCTCCAGGGACGTCAGAGAGCCCTAAACATATAAACATTTTAAAATCACCACAGCCTAACCAAACTGACACCTTGATACGGTTTAACATTCATATGTCAGTACTATATCATATTAAAATCATTTCTATTACCAATGGGAATCATTAGTTGATTTTCACAGTAGACGCGCGGGCAGTGTCCAAAATCACCGGACTGATACTTTTCAATCATCTGGGCAATCCCACGGTTCGTAAGAATGTACCGAGCATGGATCAAGCCATAGAGAAGCTCAGCTGCTTGCTCAATGAGATCAGACTGGTTCGGGTTATCCTCAATTTCGTCGTCTGCTTCCAGATCCAGGATCATGTCTAAGGCCTGACGGTAATGCGGAACCTGCTCGTTCAGACCAGTCAAATTGAACTTATCTTGAATATAATCCTCGTCAACCTAGGAAACAAAGAGGAAAGGGTGACATTGACGTTAATTGAAATGAAGACGACATTGAGATTAATTGAAACTAACAACAGAGTTTAAAGTCCAAAACATTGAAGTTATTTGACCTTGGGCTTTAGCCTTGACAATACTACACTACTACACGACTTACCTCACAGAAGAATTCATTTCCACGAAGACCGCAGAACCAACTAATCCATGAAACCTCTTCCGAGCTACTCATCTTCCGTTTTCCACCCAGAGTAATCTTGTCGCCTGATTTAGTGAGCACTTGTGAATGAATAAACTGTTCCAAGTGTAAAACCTGGTATAACGGGAGGAATGTTAATTGATTAATTTGTTTGTGATGAGTGAATAAATTTAATCGAAAGTACTTTTTTGAAACCTAAATGGCGTATGACTTACCTCTCCACAAAGTCCACGACCGCCGCCGCCGCCGCGAATGCGAACTTTGATTGTTCAAGAAGAAAGAGAGAGGGAACACGGAATACCACCACACCGCCACGGCACGGCCTCACATAACAGAACTGCGGCGACGTTGCCAAGTTCACTCTCGCTCTACTCGCTTCTCGGCGGAAAAAGTTCAAAACGGATTTCAAAATTTCACTTAGTTGCACAAAAACGTTACCCAACACTCACATTCATTTCACAGCAATAGATGGGCAGACTTCATATAGGAAAACGGCAAGTTAAACTTAACTACTTTTTCCTTTGTTTTTCTCTTATACATTTTTCCTAAATAAATTACCGGGACTTCTATTTTTCTAAAGTATAAATATTAAAATTTAGTGTCTCGTGTCTTTTAAATTAAATTGCTAATTAATCATAAATTATTTAGACTAATTTCTCCATGTTTTCTCCGCCCCTCAAATGAATTTAAGGTTACAAAATCAAAAATCTAAATCAACAATCACAAAGCCTCACGTTTTTCTGCTTCTGAGAAATTATTGTTAGTAAATCAATTAATAAAAATAAATAAACCACATCATTCCAAGGCTAGATGATGTGGTTGTAGATTTACATTAGTTGAATTTCATAAGCTATCCCTTGAGAAGATCCGAGGCCTCATTAGCTACCGTTTTAAATACATTACAATTAGTTAAAATCCCTGGCCTCCCATGCCTTTCGAGGGGAAAGGGAATAACTTTTAGTAGAGCAGGTCCAGTCGTTCAAAATGGTTGAAGTCGGAACAGAATATGCGCAGCTTGGAAGTGGGTGTCTCATCGTGTCAATGAAGATCTCTATAGTGATCCTGTGTTTTGTAAAAGTTCAAAATATTGTTTCGAATTGATTGTTGAAGTTTTCATCTCAATAATCAATTACTTGATACATATAAATAGTCTTTACCTGTATAAAACCTTCATTTCCACGCATAACCTAATAGGGATTAATCATTTCCTCTCGAAATATAAATGGTAAGATTTTGCCAATTCTTGTTGTTTACTGAACTGACTAACTACGACTGACTGACGATATAAAACTAACTGCCACTACTGACTGATTACGATTACACTGCTTAACAAACTAATGTACTTTGCCATTTTAATTCTAGGCGGTGACACTTCATACGGATGTCGGAGACATGAAGATTGAGCTCCAATGCGAACTGTGTCCGAAAACATGTGAGAACTTCCTTGCATTATGTGCTAGCGACTATTACAATGGAAGCATCTTCCATCGGAATATGAAAGGATTCATGGTTCAGACTGGCGACCCAACAGGAACTGGGAAAGGAGGTAAGTTACATTTTCGAGGCGTATAAGTTCTACGTGAATATTTATGAATGTCAATGATACATAATCTTTCTATTTTATAATCACTTTTATTCTTAACTTTATAAGGCACGTCAATTTGGAACAAAAAATTCCCAGATGAATTTAAGGAGGAGTTGAAGGTATTGCCCACACGATTTGATTGAACTAAACCAAATACTATTAACAATGTAACATGCACAATCTCATATTGATCATTCTCTAGCATACCACGCGAGGTGTTGTATCAATGGCCAACAATGGACCGAATACTAATGGGAGTCAGTTCTTTATCACATATTCCACCCAACCTCACCTAGATCTCAAGTACACCATATTCGGAAAGTAGGTCCAAAATTCACTATTTAAATTGAAATGTGATGTTGGAGTAGTGGAGTCACTGCAGCGTATTTTTCATTTCAGGCTCATTGACGGATTTGATGCGTTGGAAGAATTGGAAAAGTTGTCCGTCAATCCCAAGAATTACAAACCTGTAAATGATACGAGGATAAACTCGGTCACGGTACATGCAAATCCATTAGCCTACGATTAACTTTTTCTGTCTGAAAAATTGTCTCAGCTAATTTCTTTGTACAAAGTTCCAATTTTTAATTTCACGTTTACATTTTTTGAATAAGATTTCAATTAACACCAGATTCCATTTCACATTTGTATCTTTACAAAGGTTCCTTCGGATGTTGGTTGGATCCAGTTTTCCGGAGACCAAGTCGCTTCACCGTCGCACACATGAAATGTGTATGCCATTCGTGGCTTCGTCGAGGTGTTTGGTGCACTTTGATGAATCACAAGACCGTCAATGAGCACCAAATCTCCTGTTTAACCAACACATTTTCATAAATTCAAGCAAGATCAAGAAATTGTTTGGATATTACCCGGTTTGCAAGGAGCGGCCACCAATTTCTCTGCTCGAATTGGTTCCATGCTCTTTCCCCTGTAGATGAACATTTGGTCCGAACTAGAATCTGGATTTCTCACATACCTAAAATTAATTTTTATTTATTAGACAACAAGCCCATGCGTAGTTGTCGAATGTATGGAATTGTACTCCTGACCTTTCTTCCAGAGGACTTGTCTTGTGTGACCCAGGTACAAAGTGCAGGCATCCATTTTCCAGATCTGCTTCGTCCAGTGCGATCCACATACCAATGAGGCATCCATCAGTGGGCTCGGTGAACAAGAAAGTTGCGTCCTGATGGGGCTTGACTGGAAATGAAGAAATTAAGAATTGTTCCTGGATTAAGTTCTGGACAAGGTCAACGGTTACCTTAAATATTTTACTAACCTACGCCACCAACTTGCGGGTGCTTGAAAATTATCATGCTTTGGAAGACTGTTGGCTCCTCCATTGATGTCACGCTGCGCAGGACCGTCTTTACCTTTTCACTGAAAGTAATGGACTTGAACGTGGGGTCAAAGACGTGGAGCGCATGCGCAATTTTATTCAATCCCCTTTCCTTGGGCACGAGCAGCTTACCACTGCTGCAGTCCACTGCAGTCTCTTCCAGGAATCCTCGAATCTTATCACCACTTTCGGCAAAGTAAGTGTCCTTGGACTGCTGACTATTCTAGCAACAGTGACAACAGGACATTTAAGGCTACGTGAAGAAACTTTTCTTGTATTTGAATGAAGCTTACAATTCCGGAAAACACGGCGAGGGGCATGTCTTGGCAGCATTTCTCAACCCATCGATTCGTTGCTTCCTTTAAACTCTTGATCTCCGTTTCGTTCAAAAATCCTTTGATAACCGCAAACCCATTCTCTTGATACTGAAAAAATAAAATCCAAGAAGTAAATCAGTTTATTAAGAGTATCAGGGTAAATAAGTTAGTCTATAATTATATAAGTGAATGAATAAAAATGTTTCTAGCTCAGAGCTTACGTATGTTCTAATTTCTGGATCCAATTCCATTATTTTGAATTTTCAACAAAGTAATTCTGCTCTTCCCTTACAATTTCAAAACTGTGGTGAAGGTGATGCGTGGTTGCGTCGTCCTCACTAGAATCGTGCCAACTACGCGAGTGCATCAGAATCTTTCTATCTTCACTCTGAGCTTGAACTTGAACTTAAACCCTGGGAGATAACGGGCACAACTTAAAGTTTACTTTGGTAGAGGATGCAAAGTCAATAATTACAAGACAAGACCTAGGATAAAGTTCCAGTTTTGAAACCAAACATTTTAAAACTCATCGAAACCAAAGCCTTTTTAAAGATTTTCAATTTTTCTCAATCTTGAGAGAATCTTTGAAATCCGAAGTTACTACAAACTGAATTACCGTTGAAAAATGGCTGGAAATCTTTGGATAATTTATTTAGAATTTATTATTATACATTTAGAATTTGGGAGGCACGCGATGCTAATTCAATGAATTCAAAACTGATCAATTTGGATAGGAATTATTACACTGTTAATTTTTTGTTTCATGGAGCTTTTTGGGGACCCTAATTTTTCGATATATCTGTTAATTTAATATTTAGTCAATTTATTTTTTCCAAGCAAAACTAAAAAATAAATGAACACGATGAAACAAAAATCGAATGCAATCAACTTTAAACTATACGGTGGGTTAGGCAGACCTTCCTATTCCCTGTAATTTACTCACATTCTTTGCACAAGTGTTGCTGGTGTAGTCATACATGGTAAATTAATCAAAATTTGCATCACCACGTGTTTCCATATTTTGAAAACCAAAAAATAGGTTTCCGGTCGTAATTGATTAGTTTGAAATTATTCCACCAAGGTCAAAGGTCTGTGCCAAAAGTACAATCCATTGTCAATCTGACGGTGCTGGTCGCGAGGTGACAACAATTCAGCTAGTTTGAGCTTTTTCCATTATTGCATAAGCCGCATTTTTTTGTACATGCAGCAATGACACAGCTTTTGGTTTTATTTTCATCACATTCCAGAAGAATTATTTAATTGCAAATTAGTACTTTCGAGCCAATAATTAAAATGAGTGAATGCAAAATATGTGCCAATTAATACTATAAATTAAGAAATTAAAATGTATGGATGTCATATCCTAAAAATGCTTAAACTTAACCAATTGTATATTTAAACTTAGCCAATTAATTAACTAATTATCCAATAATTAACAATAGCACTGAACCTTTTCTCACTTGTGTTTATTGGGGGAGCTGTGATGGCACGGGAGCCCCAATGATTCCCCCATCTCCGACGTGAGCCTGAAAAATGTCCCTGGACCATTTGATACAGTTGGAGACGCAGAGTCGTTTGAAGAGGGTCCTGTCAAATTTCGAGGTGAAGATCTTGAGAACGTGATCATTTTCCTGGTCCCAAGCACCCAGGCTCCCGATTATGAACGCATCCAGCGACCGATTGAATTCGTCCTCCCCTCAGCAACCCCTTCGTATACTCGTACTTGACCTTCCTGATCTCCCGCGCTTCCTTGAAGGCGTCCTCGCCGTTCTCGAATGGTATCACGACGTCCACCACATACACCTTGTTCCACTTTTTGATGACCAAGTCCGGTCGCCTCCTCCTGTGTTCTGGCGGTGTTCCTAGAATCGTCTGGTTCTCGAATAGCAGCTCGCATCCCATCCTGGGGTTCCCGACTGCTCCTTTGAGTCTCCGCACGATGTTGTTGTGCCTCTTCTCGATGTTCGTCAGGGGTGGCGGACAGTGGTTCAGGATGTGGGCAAGGCTCTCGAAATTGCGCCGAATCATACATATTCATTCGTCCATACGCTGTGTTGACTGAGTCCACACAACAAAGGCGATTGCGAAGTATATGAAGCTGGATGCTAGGGTCAATTAATT
>JAQIWD010000197.1:0-29114 GCA_034694825.1 Anurida granaria
CGTCGAAATTGTCGGATGCTGCTCTTTGATCCGGGTTAACAGATGGGAATACGTTGTTCGTATCTCTCTCACTAGGTCGCTACCATACCTTCCTACGACCAGTTTTGTAGCTCCTTAAGTAGAAGGTGAATACAAAAGGACTCAATTAATTTTCTGCAAATTAAAGAGCAGAGGTGACTAATTAATTCCCAATTACTAGAACCATCATCACATAGAGACTGACTTCTAAAAATACCATTTGCAGGGAATTAGACACAAGGGGCGCATTTAGGCGTGTCAAGTCGCGAGGACGGCTCCGCATTCTAATGTCAATCATCCCCTGTAAATACAGAGGGTGAACACACACCCGTTGTGTAAACTTCTCACCCAGCTGAATCATCCACACCCACTGGGGACACTGTAGGTGGTGGTGGCGCTTGAATAAATCCAATCGAAACTAAAGGTAAGTAGTGAGGTCAGTGGGACACGAGAGATCCATTAAATCATCCACGCCCTCTACTTGATTAACGTTTTAAAAGTAATCTAATTGATGATTGGCCACGATAATGATACGTGTACTACGGGGGTTTACATCCTTGGATGAGGGGGGTGTAGATTGCCAATTTGCGAAAATAGATTGGGCACTGACCAAGTTCTGGATCATGCGGAGAGCGAATCTGGTGCGGAATGGATGAAAATTTGAAGGGCCGCCTGGCTGTTGCAATTTGTAACAATGGTTGGGCCCAATTGGTAAAGTGCCTGAAAAAGCTGCAATTTGATTAATTTTCCGGTAGAATGAACAATAATGGGATAAATTTTCCAAATTGAAAATGAATCCAGGCCTTGGCGTGCCTGGTGGGAGGGAGATAACGCTAATCCTTCCAGTTTGGCATCAGCCCCAGCTCTGACGTCAGGCACAAGTGACAATGGACGACGACGTCGTCGAGCTTATTTCCGGATACTTTCCCAATTTTAGGCGCTGATTATCTATCGAAAAAATCGCTTAGAAAAAAAAAGTGGTACAGGCTCATTTGAAGGGATCCTGGGAAATGTTGAAAGCATTCAAGAAGGCATGAGTTTGCAATTTTAATTACACGAATTCCCTACAGATCGCCTGGAGTGGAATTAATTGCAAACTGTTGACAAGATTTCTTCGCCTTCTTCTGGGAACCGAGATCAAAGTTTATTAAACAAAATGGAGATGTGATGGGATGTTTTCGCTGTTCTCACGCTTCTTTTTGTCCAAAATAGCCTGGAAGATGAATCATTGGGGACCTAGTTAACTAATCCCTGATTCTAATGACATTTGTTGATCCTTGTGACCACTCAAACTACCCTGATTCAGCGTTTTCTCAGGATCTGCACGTGGTAAGGCGTCAACTTGGATTTAAATAACAAGAAATCAGGCGTTGTGGTTGTGTTTAATGAGGCCATAACTGATGCCCTCTCCGTGTTAATTGTACAATTGGAAGTCTGCTTCCATTGGATTATCTCCCATATTTAATAATAGAGCTTAGGATCTGAATTTATTAGACGGGGATGCTTTTTTTTAAAAGTGACCTGCTGACCTGGGCTTTGAGGAACTGTAGGATTTGAGAAGAGGAGTACTGGAAACACGCCGGAGAGCCCAACGAGGATGCATCCAATCACAGAGTAGATCCACTTTTGGTAGGCAGGGGTTGCCAGGATCGTCGTGAGGTCATCTAGGTAGTGACCATAGACGGAGGTCCCGAACTCCGTCCCATTCTCACCCAGGCCGTGTCCATTGTTGTAGAAAAAGAATGAATCCATTTGGTCTTTAAGCTGTTTCGGATTTACAGATTCCGGGGGAGATCGAGAATGAATGGAGGTGCACAACCATAACAAAGTGTCTTCGTCACGTGTCTTTGCCCTATCCCCCTACGTTTTGTCTTTAGTTCACTCTGACCTTGCACTAATGTTGACCTCCGAATCCCCAAGTCCCTCGGGTGGTCCCAGGTAGTAGCTTTAGTATCCCGCTGATGGAATCATTCCAGGCCCATACAATCCGAAAATGACAAGCGTCGCACCAAACTTTCACTTGGGATGAACTTGGATTGGTGGATTGGAAGCCAATTGTGCAAAACTTGTGTAAAAATGAGGCAATGATTGGAACAATAGAAGGAAACTTTCTATTCTGGTCATCTGAAGTTGAGCAAAGGAGTAGGACTCTTCCTATTCATTCCGAGCACGAAACATGCAACGCTTTCACATGAACAACAAGGTTTTTCAGAGGCAAGACCTATAACTCCTCGACGCTTCTGACGCTCGTTTCCCTCTGAATCTTCAAAGAAGATGAGGAGAAGATCATCAGAATAAAAAGGGAAATTCCCTTCATCTTCATCTCTACAAACTCGGTGGAGAGGCTGAGGGAAGGAAGGAAGGAGGAGATTTGGTGGGATGAGGATGGGAAATCTTGGCTTCAGCTCCCTGAATAACACACAATGTGGATAAGGCATTCAGGAAAACGCGTTTGGTGAAGCCTAGGAAAGATGCTTCCGGCCAATTTAAATTATTTTCTTCCAGGTTAGCCAATGAAGCTGGAGAAATTGGACTAGGTCGTCCAGTTTCCATTAAATTTCTCTGGAAACTGGAAATTAAGGAACTGATTTCAGGATTTCTTGAAATGATCAAAGAATTCTTGAATGAAGATCCGAAATGACAAAATTACCTACTAGAACGTCTGGTTTTGTCTTTTGTTCGTCAGGTTCTCAAGAAAGTGGGGTAGGCTATTTTTAGTTGCAAAAATTCATCTTGGGAAATATTTTGGGGTTGTCGGTGGGATGCAGTTCGTGGTACTTTTGGATTTGACACCTTCTTGACTCCCTTTTCTGTATTAGTTCCCACCCACCAATCAGAGATTTAATTTTCAAAAATAAATTATTGCGATAGTCCAATTTAAAAGTGCACGAGTTAAACACTTTTACAAGTACAAATGGATTTGCCGTCTGATGTAAGTAGCATTTCCTTCCTGAACGACTTTCTGAACAATTTCTTGCGGAATGAATAATTAATTTTAATAATTAATTAATTAATTAATTTTGGGGATTTACTAGGTATGGGGACAACTGGCCCATGTTCACGAATCCTCCAAATTTGGTGAGGATGAAGGGAAGACGCGGTTCCGGACCGTGAGTAATTTCAACTGATTTGTAGAATATTAGATTAATAGACGCACAATTTAATTATTTTTAATCTCAGACAATAGATAAACTGCCGGATAAAGTTCTACTTCAAGTATTCTCCTACTTGCCACATCGAGAGGTTTGTCGGAAGGCGCGCGTGTGCAAGAAATGGCGACAGGTCGCCTACGACTCGCGGCTCTGGACGCAAGTGTCACTCCGTCCAGAAATCTCTGGACTCCATGTCACCTCCCTCGAGCTCCTCATGAATCTCATCAAGTACCCATTAATTCAAGTTTTAATTTTTAAGCGCAACAAATGCAAATTTCTCCAGCCCGTCTCTTTTCTCCAGCACAAGATTCGGTGCGGCCCTAAGGTACTTGGAGCTCCCAATGGAGCTCATCACCCACACCGTCCTCCATGAATTGGCGTCCAAATGTCCGAATTTGACCCACATCCTCATGGATTTCTCAACAGCCATGCAACTCCACGACTTTAACGACATGCAGACCTTTCCCACAAAGTTGAAGAACATGTGCATCTGCCTCTCTGAAGTGATTTTCATGGAAGGATTCATGCGGAAAATTTACAACTTTATAAATGGGGTCGAAGTCCTTCATCTCATCGGTACGAAAATTTAAAATTACCAAACGGAAATACATGACTGAAGGCCCTTTTTTTTGTAAATTATAAGGGACCTATGAGAAAGTGGAAGAAGAAGAAGAAGAAATCTACGAGGTCATCAACATTCACAAATTAAAGGCAGCAACCCCGAATCTCCGTGTTGTTAATCTCTACGGGATTAATTTCGTGGATGACAGTCACATTGAGGCTTTTAGCTCCAATTCCATCCAGGTTAAGTAAACCTCCTCTTGTCATTCCTAAGAATTTCTCAACATTTTCAGTTTTTTGACCACAGTTGGAATGCATGGCTGTGAACTACTGCGCAAAGATCACGGGATCTTCCCTCCCGTCTTTGTTCCAAAGATGTCGGAAACTCAAATGCCTCCTCATGAATCAAACCAGTAAAATTTGAATTGAAATCAAAGCAATGTAGAAGCGTTGACAACGTTTTCCGCCAGGTCTGCTAAGTGAGCATGTCATGGCCGTGGAGTGGGAAAAGACGCAACTACAGGAACTGGACATAAGTGGGACTGATTTATCGACAGAGTGCCTGACGGACCTCCTGACACGCCTCACAACCCTCCGATGGCTCTCTGCTGGACAACAAGATGGATTCAACGATTCTGTAAGTTAACACTTGAGACTTGGCATTTCCAGCATGAAATTCTCCAGTTTTTACAAATTCAAATTCTGGATTTCCAGGTCCTGCGGACGTTCAGTGAGCAAGGAAACCCTCGAAACCTGATTGCACTTGACCTGGACAGTTCGGATAACCTTTCAGAGGACGCCCTCTACAAGTTCATTTGCAAGTTTGGATCTCAGTTCCGTGGTCTCTGCCTCTCTGGCATGCCACACATCACTGATCAGTTGTGGTCATCAGTACTTCCGCTCCTGAAAAATGCAAGGTGGGGGCTTCTCCCACAAATTAAACACTGGAATCTCAATCTAAAAATTTTGTGCGCAGGATTCTCGTGATGGGAACAGCGGATCGGATGTCCACTAAAATCCATGTTGATCAACTGGTAGATGCAATCGCTGGGAATTGTCCACTCCTGGCCCGTCTGGAACTCCGATGGGACCCGGAGACGCTTCGCTTTTCAGACAAGGGACAAAAGGCCATTGACACCATTCGAGTCCGATGCTTAAAGTTAAAGTGTTTGGTTCTAACGTAAGTAAGTTAAAGCGCTGATTCCCAACGAGCGCTGCCAATTTAAGTAAGCGTAATTGCGAAAGGGATTGGTTTCATTGTTCTCCGTTTTCCTTTGTTCCCAGGGATGGGCGCTATTACGAGATTGTCAAAGCGAATTTCGAGCGAGCAGACCGGACAACGGTGGTGCGAACGACAACCAACTGCCGCGTCACAAACTGCTACATTTTAAATTATTACAAGGAGCTTCTCTTTAACTAACTTTTCATTTCATAGCGTGTTATGCAATTCATGGTGGTGGTGGTGGTGGTGGTGGTGCTGGATTGGTTGTTTAGGTTAGTGTCAAGCTAGTTAACTGCAAAGTAGTATTTTGTTTCATTTCATTATGTCGAGCTCCACCATCCACTACCATCCTCATCCTCATGGCGTGAATCACCAAGAAATGTATCGACGAACTCCATCCCCCTGCCCCTCTGTTCCCTTGTTGATGTTCTTTTTAGCTGAATTTCAATAGTTGGTTTTCCAATGGAGAAAGAATAATGGGATAATAAAGATAATTGTCAACCCAGCTAACCATATCAGTTTTCTCTGGCCATTCCGAACTTTAACAAAGGGAGCAACGGAGCTCCCTTTCCTCTTGAACCTCCCAGTTGACCCTTGGATAACTCCTCGGGCACATAAGTAGGCTCGCGGGTCTTCAAAATATCAACTTGATTTCAATCTTACTCAGTCACCGAATTAGTCAACTTTGAAAACGTTTTTAGGAAAATTTCAGAACCGCAGAACAAGTTCTTAGGGACCTAAAACTTTAAAGGCAAGATCTCCAGTGATTTTCCAGGCGGTGCACCTCCAGCCTTCCTGGAACCTGGCTGAAAGTAAAACAATTGAGAAACTTAGATATTGAAGACTGCAATTCCAGGTAATATCTCAACCCGGCTAATGATTTCGGCATTTCATTAAAAATATTCTGGAGGAAATGAGTAAATTAAAGGTCACATTTTACCAAAATCCAGGAATCTCCAGATTTTTAATGAATTGCCGCTTCAAATAAGGAATATTTGACAACATTTTTTAAATGAAAATTAAATTCCTTATAATTTAATACTAAAATTTTGTGCATTTCAGCCGGTTGAAAATCCAAAACAGGAAGATTTGGGGGCAACTCTCCGAAGCTTCCCAAAAATGATGCGAAAAAAATGGGCTGGTTAGTCTTTCACATTTTGTTATCCGAACAGACATTTTGCAATAAAAAAGCTAAGAAAAAGTGCAACTTCTTATATTTCAGAGGAACGATATGTTCAAGCCAACTATAAAACGAAAATTTGTCGGTTGCCCAACTGTAGAAAAGATTTTATGTGTCCATTTTACCACGATTGGACAGACAGGAGGCGGGAAGGGGAAAACTTTAGCACTAAAGGATGTCGCCATGCTTTTCAAGATAATACTTGGTCGGATCCGTCATACAATTGCTACGATGGAGATGAGTGTCCCTATGCTCACTCGCGAGTCGAAATGCAGTATCACTCCAAGAAATACAAGACGCAAGCGGTGAGCTCATGCGCAGAAATCAGTTAAACCCAATTTCTAATTCACGAATCCCTTCTGTTAATCTTATTTTAGTGCCGGGAATTTGCCAAGGGAAAGGATAAATGCATTCGCACTTATTTCTGCGCCTTTAAGCATGGGACCGAATATCAGCATTCGGCTCAACCCGAACGCCCAGTTCCGATGACCCCTCCATCTATGCCTGGACCATCCACTTCAAGGGCTGCTAGAAGTAAGTCATAGAATGTTCATATCCAGCCAGGTCATCGGGTTTCCAGTAATTGGATGCCCTGCTCTTATAGGTTCACATGCCGTGTTCGGTTCGCAGTCGTACGCGAGGATTGCCTCTCTCAGCTTGACTTCATCCACCGTTGTGACCCCGACGCTGGTCAGGGATACACCAAAATCAACCCAAATGACGCCAACATCAGCTTCAGATGAACATGGCGGCGGCGCTTGTGGACCACTTCCAGATAGCCACCGGAATAGGAACACGATTCCACTACCTAATGGCTTTACACCCTTACAAGCACCGGTCCAGGAAGTTTCATTCCTGGAAGCTGAAGCCAATGAAGAAGAAATTTTTAGAAATTCAGAATCAGCGTCGAGCCTATCCGATGCAGCTGAGCTCCCCATGGATTTCTTTGCGAGCTTGAGAATCAGCGCTGGACGAGGCGACGCTTTTTATTCCTCGGGTTAGACCCAAAACCATCCCACATTTCAACAAAGTCCATTTCAAAAGTTTACGTTTTTAAACAAATCCTTTTCAATCCAGGTCACCATGAGGTTCCAGGGAGTTCCAGACAATTGCCACCCGAGGGAAGGCTGGAGACCCTTCAGCGAAGGGCTGAAAGTGAGAACATGCAAGGCCGGCGAGCATCCCTCCAGCCCATCACTTCAGCTCACCCCGTTCGGCGACATTCCGGGGTGGCATTTCCCCATAACCAGAACCATCAATCCGAACCACCGGGTCGCTTATTGTTTGGCCCTTATAACCAAGTTCTGGTTCTGGCTGCAGATGACCCAAATAACAACGCTCGTCCACCACCTCCTCCAGTGTCACTCCCACTTCCCTCTCTGGAGCGTCAGTGTAGTATGCTACCACTTTGGATGGGACTGGGCGGGTGTGAACTGGATACTTGGGCAATGGATGAGAACGAAGCAGTTGAGCCGCTGGAACTCCTGGACACCATGGAGACGAACAATTTTTCAGTACCAGAGGCTGGAGGAGGTGGTAGTGGTGGTTGTAAGGGTTGGCCTATCGCTGCTAATGGAGCTTCTAATCCTTTTGAAACAAACTCGGAGTACTTACATGAGCCCTTGCATCGGACTGGGATCTGGGTGAATACAACTAGTGACATGCACATCTATCCCCCGAGGGGAAATGGAACTCATAACCCCAGCTACTACTACAATGGTGCTTAAAATTCCATGAATAGTACCCATTGCATTTTAAAGCCTTCGGCCTAGATCCTTTTACACTTTTGTACATAACTGTTGCCTTGTTGGACGCATTTCTAAAATGGCGGCGTCCATGTCATGTCAAGTCATGATGAGGGGTTTCTTTTAATGTCAAGGGGTCAAGGCTACAAGGAATCGAGAGTGAAATGGCGGTGCAGACGCTGAGGTGCCAGACGTTCTTCCATTTTCTCTGTCTGAAATCAAATTAATAATTAGCATGATCATGGAAAAGTTAATCGAAATTAAACATTAGATTTTAGCAATTAATTAGGAACTTGTATTCATCTTACCTTCTCTGTATCTTCTTAAATTCCTTAGTTGATAGGTTACAATTCGGAAACTTGGGCTACAAAAGATTGAATTTGATTAAAAAGTGTCATACAAGTTTAGATTAATTGGGAAGAATTGGGCTGCGTGTCCTTGTGACCTCTGACCTTTGGGATGCCCATCTCTGTTTCTTTGTTGTGGATTGTGGAATTGAGGTCCATCGTGTGTTATTCTCCACCTCCCTTCATCTCTCCTCCTCTCATCTCCTTCTGATCTTCTCCCAAAGTAATCATAAAAAAGATCCAATTAACGAAGAATAGAAGAACGAGAGATCATTTTCACAAACAGGATAGGACAGGAACAAAACAGTTTTGTGCAAAAATCCCCTCGACGAAGCCCCCTAGACTCCCACCAAGGATTTGCAAAGATACCCAGGGAATTTGCAAGAGGAGGAACTAGGAAGTGATTCAACAACACACGGACTTTGCAAATTCCCGTTCTCTTTTTGGATCATCTGTTTACCTACTTCATCAACAACCCACCAACCAGCATCAGGGTAAGTTCTAATCAACTCTTAATTAAATCCTAATCTTATAACTCTAACTAAGCTTACTTTAAACGGTAGTAGCCTAGTTAGTCCTTCGTTCTTCATTATGAATCGGAAATGTCAGAGGTGATGAGGACATTTAGTATAAAACATTTCCAATCCACACTGATCCGAATCCTCGACTATTATCGCTGTTTATTAAATTGTGACGAAAACACTAAGGTCAAGGTTATAACTCATCAATTCAAAACGCATTTAATTTTAATTTCAGCCTTCTCTTTGCAATTTTCAGGCGTAATTCATAACTCGGGAAGTCATTTGGTCACCTCTCTCGGAACTTGAAAATCTCAATTTCATCAGCATCATCATGAATATTGCGGGGTCAAGAAGATGATCTGTTCCGTCACCCGCCCTTAACGTAAGGAATCATGTGAAGAAGAGCTATCATGGATGAACTTTGGACGTCTGCTTACAGTATTATTTTAGTACCAATTGTACTAAATTGTATTTATTACGTTCCAGTGTTGACCGTGGACAATTCTTCCAGCAGGAGGGCTCTTCTGCCCGGAGGAATGGAAGAAAATGGGATATCTCTGAGATTCCTCCAGAAGTTCTTATTCCTCTTCAAATCAAAGTATCGGAGAAAATGGAAATGGGAGCTACGAGGAGTGTTTTGCCAGGAGCAGAAGTTCCTCTTCCAATTTTTACCACTACGTCGTCTTCAAATAGTATTTCTAAATTGCTTCCTCATCATTAATCTCTCACTTCTTACGGCAATCGAAGGAACTGAGCATGTGAACAACAATCCCAGCAATATATCAAGCATCAGCGTAGGCCCAAATCACCAACTGAGCAATTGCAGAGGGCCTCCATCGGATTACTTTGACGGTGAAGAGATTCCGCCTTGTTCCGGGAACGGACATTGTGTGAATGGCACTTGTCGATGTAATGCTGGCTGGTCCGGAAGGTTCTGTGAACACTGCTCTGGAAAAGTCAGGTAAGGGATATCATCAATCTACCACTTGATTGGAATCTTGGTTATGAATTTGAACGTTTCTATAGGCTATCGGATGAAGGGGGTTGGATAATAGATGGATATGGAAATTACACCAGCAATATGAAGTAAGTCCGTACTTACCCTAGACTTGCATTGCGCTGCTTTGTTTTATTTGCGTCTGGATTCGCCTAATTCTTGGACCTTTTTTTTTAGGTGTACGTGGTTGATTGATTCCAATAAGAAATATGGGAATGGCACAACCGTCGCCTCGCCAATCTCCCTCCATATTGAAGAATTTGCTACGGAGTGTGGTTGGGATCACCTCTACATCTTCGATGGCGATAGCGTCTATGCGCCGCTCCTCAGTGTATTTAGGTAAAGTACTTCTGTTCTGCTCTTGAAGTAGTGATCTAATAATATTTTTTCCGCAATTGTAACGTGCGAATCTAGTATGGTGATTAATATTATTAATGACTGACCGATACCTAGTATGTGTGCAAAGGACGCATACTTATGAATGCCATCTCAATAGAAGTTAATTGCAACAGTCACTTTATTGCTAAGACCACCTCGAGTGACGTACCTATAGTACCCATTTTAAAAGCATACTACTATTAGCAATTCCTTAATTAGAGACCAATTATAAGCATTCACTTGGTATTTAGCAATTTCAACACTTTAACCTCCAGAGTCCAGACTCAACGAATGAATGAGTAGTGGTTGCTCATCATTTCGTCTTTAGTTTAGTTTTTGAGCGAACCAATACCAATCAAGGAGTTCATTTTCTAAATAATGGAACCGATCTTTGTTATCTTCCTACACATTTTCTCTTCCTCCGCCCAAACTTTAGCGTATATTGGCATTCAAATCTGACACAAACAATGTTGAAGACAGGCTGCAAAAGATAATTTGTGATTTCGTTTTCTTTCCAGTGGTCTTCTAGTCCAGGATAATTACAAAGTATTACAGAGGCCTGTAATTGTTGCAAAATCAGGATATGCTCTCTTGCATTTTTACACGGACGTTGCATATAATCTCACAGGATTCAACATAACGTACCGGTAAGCATACATCCTTCTTTATAAGGAATTATATTAGTAGACATACCTATTATTGAGTTTTCTGGGCCCAGGCCCAATACTAAATACGAAATTTATGTTTCCAGGACGCAATCATGCCCCAGTGAGAATTCAGAACTCATCTGTTCTGGGCATGGGATTTGTCTAGAAGGACGCTGTACATGTGATGCCAGTGAGAGAATTTATTTGTGAATACCTTTAAGCCACTGTTAAACATTCTGATTTGCTTTTATGTGTTCCAGGATGGACAGGATCGGCTTGCAATGTTGAGAAATGTCCGAATGAATGTAGCTCCCAAGGTACTTGTGATATGGAGCTACACAGCTGTCAATGCTTCGATGGGTTCAGAGGTCACGACTGTAGTCAACGTGTTGATTCCGAAGATGGCTACTGGGAAGTCCTCTCTTCAAAGTCACCCCAATTGAAAGGCCTTGCTTCCCATTCCGCCGTTGTTCACAATCACTCTCTTTGGATAATCGGTGGAACTAATCTGAATTTTGACTTGAAGAAGCCTCCAGTCTATCGATATGATTTCAAACGTAACCAATCATTTCAAAGAATTCATAGGTTGTGATTCTAACTTCTAAGTTCGAATACATTTCTTTACAGAGAAAACATGGGAGAAAGTCCAGACGAAGGGTAACCTGAAACTGTTATACGGACACTCCAGCGTCGTTTATGATGTAAGTTCATACTTCGTGTAGAAATGAGGATTCGGTATTTATGTTGCAAAACGCAAGTTAATGTTTTCATTCACGTTCCTTAGAATAAAATCTTCCTGTATGGGGGTGTACATGACGGGAGGCATGGGACTCGATACGTTTCCAATACCGTATGGTCACTTGATTTAACAACACGCCATTGGTCGGAAGTCAGTTTCAGTCGGGAGAATGGAGGTTGCAGGCGATCTATCTGTGGTACGCTTACTCGTCAAATAACATCAGCTGACAGAAACAAAAAATGTTTTTATGAATCATTGTCAATTTCAATGCAGGTCCTATCCAAGTTGCGGGTCATGCTGCAGTTGTGGTGCATGATAAAGGGAATAGGACACGTCACAACAAAAGCAAAATGGTTGTACTTTTCGGCCATTCTCCCTACTACGGCTATGCGAATTTGGTTCAAGAATTTCACTTTGGTAATTCACTCATCAGTCTCGTCTCGTGACCCAAGTTTGGCACAAGACATTTTCTTGGCAATAATATTTCCTTTTGGTTTTCTTAGGTGGGCCTGTCTGGAATATAATAGAAACAAAGGGATATCCAGTCACGGGGAGTTATGGGCATACGGGTACCTGGGATCCTTCCTCACAAAGAATTTACGTCTTCGGAGGGTACCGTCTTGGTGATACAGCTCTTGCGAACAGCCTCCATGCATATGACCCAATCTCCCGCATTTGGTAAATTGCTATTCAACTGGATAATTTGTGGCTGGATAAAACTGACTCACTGACCCATACAAAGGCTCATTATTTCCAGGCACTCATTGGAGTCTGGCCCCGAAGCAAGATTTCTTCACTCTGCAGTTATCTTTGCGGATATGCTAATGATATTTGGAGGAAATGGTCACAATGACACGGCTTATAGCCTTGGTTCAAAGTGCTTCACTAGTAGTGTTCTTGTCTACGACATTCGGTGTAACACCTGGTCATCCCTTGAACCACCCAAGAGTCTTCCGACTGAATTGGCTCATTATGGTCACTCTTCCGTGGTCTACGGCGACTCGGTCTACACATGGGGAGGCTTCAATGGAGTCATTCTAAATGATTTGATCCGATTCACTCCGCCAGCTTGTAACGTCCTTTCATTTGACATGTGTTCGTCAAGCAGACTCCTCGGGCACAAATGTGAGTGGAATGAGACGCTGAGTCGATGTGAGGAAGCTCAAGCTTCGAAAATTAAGTGCCTAGGCGACGCATCATTCCCTCGAGAGACGGGACATTCTCCCTGTGGGAGCCTCACCAGTTGCTCAGCCTGTGTTCAGAATTCTTATGACTGTGTTTGGTGTGGTGGGCAGTGCCAGCACATGGATGTAAAATGCAGGGACACTAAGCACAAGGTGAGGACTCAGACCATTTTATTTTTCTTCCCTAGAAATGTATTAACCGATTTATCATGGTACTTAATTGTTGTCAAGGTTGTTGTTGCATTGGAGCAATGCGCTGCGGAAGAGTCCACAGCCTGCAGCCCATACGCACACAACTGTCTACTCTGCTCCTCTGAACCAAACTGCATCTGGAATAAGGATAAAGAGGTGCAGTGTGTTAGGGATCTTCCAACCCTCCGTAAGTTTCCAACTCTCTTCATGCTTTAATTAACAAAACTTTTTGAATAAATGTTGTAAATTGTTTTATTTTGTAGGAAACGGGACTGAACTGGATCCTGTAATTTGTGAGCGAAGTTGTGCTGATCATACGTCTTGCTTCAATTGTACTTCCAGTAGTTGTATTTGGTGTAATAATCTCAGCACATGTGTTGACAAGAATGCCTACGTCGTTTCCTTCCCTTATGGTCAATGCATGTCTTGGGCACAGAGTCCGGGCTTATGCAGCTCAAAGGATCCGCGCATAACCAATTCCTCTTCACGTAAGGAAATGACGGCACTCACGCTTCCTCTTCCTCTAAAATCTTAAACAATTTGATAATGTGAATTTTTTACTTTTCCTGCAGAATGTTTGGAAGTGGCTTCCTGTGATACGTGCCTGTCGTTGCCTTCGTGTGGTTGGTGTGACAGTGGGACAGAGACAGGTCTTGGGTACTGCCTGGAGGGGTCTAGTCGTGGTCCGCTGTATTTCAATGCCAGCGGAGCATTTGTGGACCGAAAAGTTTGTCCGGCAAAGTACTGGAACTTTACTTCATGTCCTGGTGAGGCTTTATTTGCAGGGGAGGGATGGAGGAGTTGATTTGAAATTACAAAATTAATGCAACGTTTTTTCTGTAGATTGCCAGTGTAACGGGCACAGTTCCTGTGATGAAGAGGACAAGTGCATTCGATGTGAGGTAACATACATTTCATTTTTCTGTTATGTAGACATATTTTCTATTTCCTATTACGAAGACAGTGAACAAGAATTGTTATTATTACATTACATTATTTTAGGGGTTTACTGAAGGGGAGTCATGCGAGACCTGCATTGCCGGGTACTACGGGAATGCCATCAACGGTGGTTCTTGCAAGCGTAAGAACAAATTCATTGCTAACTTTCCCAACTGCTCTCCTCCACCCTACGACATTGACGTTCTAATGTCCTATTTCTAGCATGCGAGTGCAATAATAATGCGGATACTTGCAATCGTGAAACGGGTAAGTCCAGCTGAATGATTTCGTCGCTCTGACTCTGGCCAACCTTTATACATTTCATGTAATTTATCATTTCAGGTCGGTGTTATTGCACGACGAAAGGGATCTCAGGAGAGCACTGTCAACATTGTGATACTCAAAGCAACTACGCTGGGGATCCTACAAATGGCGGATCCTGCTTTTGTAAGTAGAATTCTATGGACCTGAAAACTAAAGGAGGAAAAAAGCTTCAATTTTTTTTGTACTCCTATGTACAGATGATCTACAAATTGACTATCAATTTACATTTAACTTGTCCAAGAAGGAGGATCTCCATCTGAGACAAATTAATTTTAAAAACTCCCCGACCAAGCCCGACATCGACACTGATTTTCAGATTACCTGCTCAATCTTGGCAAAGATAAACATTACGGTTAGAACTGGTAAGTTGTAAGTTTTCTTTACTTTCTCTCTCATTCCCTTCTTCTTGTTTGCCAATTAGACCAAACCAAGGCGTGCGAGGAATAAATTGTTCCTTAACCGAAAGAAAAGAGATTAAAAACTCTAAACTCTATTTGTCTTTTTCCCACTCAGGAGGAGGAGGAGAGAAAGTTTTATTATCAAGTCACAATTGTACCACGTACAAAACTCGTTTTCTGAAGACAGAGTACAATTTTGGAAGTTTAGACAATACGACGCTCTACGTTTACGTCTATGACTTCAAACCTCCACTCTGGATTCAAATTTCTTTCTCCCAGTCACCAAAATTGGATCTACTTCATTTTTTCATCACCTTTTCCACGTAAGTTTATCAAGTGGAGGGGAATTGGAGGAGCCTAACTAACCATAGCCACAATTGACTAAAATGAACAGAGACCTTTCTACTTGTCTGAATTTTCTATTTTCTCCTATCTCTAGTCTGTCTCTCGTTCCATTTTCCGTACGCCCTCGTATCCAGGTCCATGTATTTTTTATTCAGAGGTGAATCCTTTTCTCACCTTTCTTTGAAATGTGTACTGACAGGAGATTGGATATTACTGTCTTGGCTCGGCTTGGTTGGCTTGACATGTGGAAACCACAGCAGCAGCGGTTGGAGCTCTGATAACAAGTTTTAAACCCATTTTCACTCCGTTAAGTTACCCTTTAGATGCACTGGAATGTCAATTCCAGGAATATTTTTCCACTTCTTTCTTCCAATGCATTTTGAATTGAGAAAGTTCAGGATCACGTCGAGACCACGTCATCTCCAAGTTGTTGAAAGAAAATGTCGTGGTTAGTTGGAACTACTCGGAGTTCCAGAATATCAAATTCAAAGTATGAATACTATGAAATGAAATCTCAAAAAGTTCCCTTCCCATATTTTTTCGTATAACTTGCCCACTTGTCATAATTTAAGTTGGACTGATTCTTATTTTTTAAGGGAAGGAAATGAATTGGGAATAAGTCGGCGGCCCATAAGGATCACATCCAGGCAGAAATTAAATGAGGGGTGTATTAATACTAAATCCCAAAGAATAGTAAAGTCCTCCTGAAAGAGACTTTTATGTGTTTGATTGATTGGGCGAATGGTTTTGTCAGCGTCAAATACCGTCGCTAGAATTATGTGGCAGGGAAGCCAGGAAGCCACCATATGTCTAACGCTTTATTTCAGCGATTTGGACTGATCCATTCATTCTCTACCTCCTAGTCTCGTGGCGAAGATCCGCATTGACTTTCCCCCCTGGCCTTTCACCTACTAAATCTTACGGTTTAAACGTTATGGGAGCAGTACTGGAGCTTTTTTTTTTCTGAAAAAAGATTTCCTCTTGAGCTCCTCTAACGTTTTTTCTTGAAGAATAAATTGCCTGGCTTCAAGTCATAATTCCTATAAATTTGAAGTATCAGGTGTGACTTCTTTATCCGAGTGACACTGAAGAATTGTTCATCAAGCTTCAGAAAATTGCTCTCCCGAAAGGTTAAATGAATGGACGATTCTAATCCATTTTTTTTCACTTTCTAGATGTTTTCTAATCCTGTTGATAATAGCCGCCTGCCTATGGAAAATCAAGCAAAAGTATGACATGTACAGAAGGAGACAGGTAGCATTGACTTGAAATTCTTTCCAGTTTTCCCCTGAACTCGAATAAGGGATTAGGATGTAATTAAATTCAATGCATCGGATCGCTGATTTTGTGTTTGTTTTCAGCGTCTGTTTGTGGAGATGGAGCAGATGGCTAGCAGACCCTTTGCACAAATCTACATGGAATCAGGAAGGGGTACCAGCACATCCAATGGATTGTCATCCCTTCGGAAACGGAGAAAGGTAAATAGCTTGTCGAGGGAGAAACTTATGAACTCCTCCTCAGTATCCCTTTTAAGTTATGAATCCTTATGTGAAGTTTGACAGGATGGAATGAATTGCATTTCTCTGATTTTGGATGGATGCGTCTCTGGAAGAGACAGGAAAATGATATGCTGGGCTCAGTTTTTTTTTCTTCTCAGGAATGGCAAATGGTTAGGTATTGGGAAATGGATTTGCTGGCTATGGATCAAGTATAAACATTCCCGTCGATTTCCTAATAATGGGACCAGCCATAGAGGGATCATGTTCTAAGGAATTAAGACACACATGATATTGATTACAATTATTAAGGGTAAAGAAAAAGAAGCGGCTTCCTGGAAGCATTTACTTGCCCCCAAATGATCAATTTTTCCTGTTACCCACGCCCTTGCTCTTTCGTGGGATTTTTTAAGGAACTTCCGTGGTTTGGAAGGCTCGTAGTCCTTGAGTGAGTAAATCTCCAAGAGGCTCTGGCCCTGAAAACTTTTGCTCTTCGTTACCCCCGTCAGAAGGGATTGGAATGAAAAGTAAAAAGTTTTTTGAAAAGAAAAGAAAAGAAAGTCAGCAGTGGATCTTGAGAAGATTTGGGGTACCGATGAGGAAGGAGAATAAATCTGATGGTGACAAAGTGTGATTTACAATGGTTGGTTGGAGTGAAAATGGTGGAGGAGGAATCATAACTTTCTTTTCCTTCATCTACAAAAGTGGGGAGGAAGGAAGGAAGAGGAGACCGCGGCGGCGGCGGCGGTGGCTAGCTCCATGCATAGATGCTTCCAGAAGAGATTTTCCTTGAAAGGATTTTGGGGTGTGAGAAGTGGTCTCGGTCCAAGTAGCATCTTCCCATATCTCTCCTACACTTACTCTGGTTAGAAAGGGGAACAATGGGAAATGTACTAAATGGGATGGAATTAATGTGTTTCAGGAATGTCCTGGACCGATTGCTCTTGAGCCTTGTCATGGAAATAGAGCTGCAGTCCTCAGTTGTCTTGTCTCTTTACCAACAGGAGGGAAGGCCTTTGCTCCGCCTGGCCAATCTGGTGAGTTTAACAAATAATTTTCTCTACATTCTGTTATTCATAAAAAACCACCCTTAGCAATGATCTCCAAGATCAAGACCTCCATCTTTATTTGTATAATTCCTTAACCCTGATTCTTTCTTCTTTCCAGGGATTTGTGTGGGGTCGGCATTGATTGCATTAGGAAATCCACGCAAATTAAGTTTCGAGCCCATTTCCAAGGCTTCTGACGGGAAGAATACCAAACTACGGAAGTCGGTTCCATCTCATAGCCTCAGTACTTGTATTTAATGAGCCCATCATTATCATTCTCCGGAAGGAACCCTCTCCCCGCCCGTCTTTCTCGCTTGGATAGGCAAATCAAGGAAAGCGTCTCCCTCAGACCTCATTCTCCTAACTCGGCTCACCAGTATTTACGCAAACAAAATTAATTTCAATCAAAGGTATCTGGGAATTAGTGCAATTCCTTTATTCGGAAGATCCTGCTCGTCGTCAGTTTGCAAACGCCACAATTCGCAATATCGCAATTAGTAATATTCCCAAATTCGGTTATACGCAATAGGATTACTATTAGAAGAGTGGCGGCTATAAGGTGACTTTCTCTGAAAGTTATTGTAGGTCCCTCCTAAGTTTTCCTCCCGTTTGTGCAAGAATTACCTACAGCGAGAGCGTGGTTAATGGTAGTAAGAAAGCCACAGGTTTTTAGTTATTTATTGCTAACTATCTCCTCCTCCTCCATTGTCTTTATCATGTCAGACTCATTTACTCTCCTACTCCAACTTAACTTTTATACTTTACTTAAAAAAAAAAGGGAAAGGAAGGTAGTGTAATGTGTGAGTAGGAAGAAGTTTCCATTTGTAATTGAGTCCCTTCTGTCCCACTCACAAAGACACTCAAGATACCTTACCCCACCCGGCGTAAGTGAGCTCCAAGCTAGGGATCCAATGGAGAAAGTTGGGTGTGATGGTGATGATGATATTAGAAGTGGAGAAACAGAAGAGTCTCAAACATTTGGGTCGTGTGAGAGTACTTTCATAGAAAGGAAAGGGAAAGCAAAGGACCCCTTTCCCTGGACTCCTTTTACAAAGAAATGTATCTCCGTTTTTAGTCTTTCAACTTCCGATTTTGTGGATCCGAAGGAAGAGATGATGGGGCGTCTGTCTGACTTGGCACGGCGTTAGCTTTCCTTTTCTTACTAATCCACATCGGGGCAAATTGACCTTTCTCTCCCATATTCCCATCACTCATCATCACTTTCTCAAGGCTCTTCATGAATTAAAATGTTTACAACGAATACCACTTCCAAAGGAAAAAGAAAAACTAAATACGCCTTTGAAATTAAGAGGTATTGGATAAAAGGATCCCATAGGTTCCCATCTCCTTTTCCTGGTATCCTCATTTCCGGATCTGAAAAAAAAGAAAAAAAGTTTAATTCCCGGCTTGAAATCCCATCCCGAGAGAGTAAGGAATGAGATATCGGTGGAATTGAGTTGTAGAACGTAAACAGGTTCTTTAATTTCTAAACCGCCATTGCGCTACCATCTCAAGTTTCTTAATTTAGAGTTATAAGTCCCATCATCCTCAACTTGATTCCTTCTAACTTGGATTCTTATCCGATCTTCCTAGAAGGAATCAAGTCTACCTCCGAATATGCCCCACGTCCTGTCAGATTCTAAAAGGAGATACGGATTTTTAGCATGTAAACTTTCACTTGGAAAAGGGCGACGTTGTCGATACGTCCATGTTGTTTCCCCGTATTTTTAACTTAGGATACTCCAAATTAATTAATTTATAGTAAGGTTATTCTCCTTTTCTCATTTTTACTAACTGAAGTAACCAATCAGTTGACTTTATCTCGCACCAACTAGTCAATAGTGTCGGGGAATAGATAGGGGATATGAATGATGTTTTTGTACTAAGATGCGTCCGGCGCTTGCGGGTCCTTGACGAGAACGAGGACGTAAATTTAACACGAGAGTTTTCCTAACTAATAGGTGTAAATGCGTTAATGGTAGAAATTTTAATATGGAGTGTGTAAGATCGTTGAATTCCCGCATGTACTTTAACTAATTTTACCACCCCAACCTTACGGACGACATTTATCAATGTCTCCTTAACTTATTTCTGCAGTGGAAGTTCAGTGGAGTTTCCACTGCTGCTGCCAACGCGACTCCACTCGACTCGTATACGTATGGAAACCAAAGAGTGTGAAAGTTTACAATTAAATAGGGGTCCCACGGAGTGCAATTCGTTTTAATATTTTGAACACTTGTAAAAACTAATTAACCCATACGAATGTCTTGATTAAAAAAACTGGAAAAGGTTGGAATGCTTTCACATTTTTTGAGGAGAAAATGTCAACTCTGCCGTGACCTACTTTTTCCAGCAGAATTCCTTATCCGGTCAGTCGTCTTCCCAGTGATTTAATTTCCGTGGGATTGCAATTTCCTGGACTCAATTTACTGTCAAGGAGGAAGAACCCAATTGTTTGGTATTGTGAGTTGATCTTTTAGCCTTGGACTTACCTCATCTTCAATTTTTTCCCTTTGTTTTCTGAGTTTCCAGGATTTCTCCAGGATGTCCTTGGGTTGTGTAATAATACAAAAGGAAAGTAGTATCATTTTTTAACCCGTCATTTCCTAAGCCCTTGTTATCCTTAGTGAGCTCTTCTGTCTCTTAGGTCCAGCGTGTAAGGGTGCAAGGATGGCCACGGTGTGGTGACTGGATGACAGATGAAGGATCTCAACAACCCACCGCCGCCGCGGTGAGGGAGATGATGAGGGCCTAGTTCGGGTTCTGGAACCACGCCCAAGATGACAACTTTTCGTCTCATTAGTTTTAACTTTTGAGAGAATCAGTTTTATTCCAATCCAAACTCGACGTTTTTATACCTAGCCCCCCCTAGCCCTAACTCATCTTCGACCCAGAAAGACAAAAGGAGGACACAAAAACTTGTTCTTTGTTCATCTCAAGTGGAATCTCTTGATGACTTCCTCCGTAGTTCCTGACTGGAGAAAGGCAGATTCCCAACGGTTTTAAACTGCTCCACTAGAAGAAGGCGCTGGGGAAGAGGGTGACGACGACGACGAGAGCTGGAGCCGCTGATGCAAGGAAATGCCAATCAGGGAGTTGGAGTCGATATCCGGCGTTGCAATTGTCGGTGGAGCAGTAGCACGTTGTTTGTGCCACGCGAAGTGTCTGATTTCCGACTACTATACCCACCTCCTCCTTGGTACATGAGTCCGGAAGTCTTGATTTCCTCTCAATTGTTCCAGCACATCGCCTCCGAACGTAAGGACTGTACCCATGAAAATCTAAAAGACGTTTCATCCCGTTAGAATTTACGGACCAACATTTAACGGACTTTTTGCTTCGGGTTTACTGACTTTCGTTGAGGAATTTGTGCTGGAAAGACTCCTTGACACATGAGGTTATGGCCCCACCGCCCTCCTCTTCTGGACAAGGTCTCAGGTGTTTCCTTTCAAGGGTGGGAGGGTGGGTGGTCTCCCACTTGTACCAGCATCCCATGTCCCATGTCGTCGTGCACTGGTAGCATTCCAGCGATCCTGTGTGGGAAGATCAAAAAACGGCGATGAGATGCTTGGAATTCAGGAACGATCCACTTACCCACAGCCGAAATGAAGGTTATCCAAACCATGGCGCTCAGAGATTGGATGATGGGAAAATGATCCATTTTTGGTGAAACCATTCAAACAAATTTGCGAACCAATCAGCTCTAATGAACATTATGGGGTTTTGCAATTTAGAACTTTTCATATCCTTGTTTCTTAACTCGATCGGAAGTGGTTTCCAGTCTCCAGTTTCTAGGAAACCTTCCAAACTCCCATGAATTTATGCCCAAAAGCTTGTAAACTTTGTAGTCCCTTCAATGCTACTAGGCGTTGCAAAAATGTATTTTTAATTGGTCCCATATATGTCAAGTATAACTTGAAATCTGAAATATCTCTTTAGGTGTGAAACGTAATCTCTTTTAATTGAACTGGTGGAGCGGGGGGGGGGGGGACAAATGGGAAACCCAGTCGACATGTTCACCATCGCCACCGCCGTGTTTGAGGCTAACAGGAATTTTCATCCTTTGTTGTGGTTTTTTGAAGCCTATTTCGAATTCAGTTCCACATTCCAAATGCAAGTCAAGTATTTTGGCAGTGTAAACGAAACACAATATTAATGAACCGAAGCTAAATTCGTTAGGCGGGGGTTTCGAGGGACCGTAATGCAATTTGGGTGAAATACTGCAAAGTAAACTATAAAAGGAAATCTCAGGAAGCGACATACGTGATGATGGAGAACCTCCCACCACCGCACCCCTCCGACACCGAGGGGGTGGGGGGGGGGGCGCAGGTAGGCAGAGAGGTGTTAGGCCGCTCTAAACCGCATGGCAGCAGCAAACGACGCTTGGACCCCCCATGTGTACCCCTTCTAAATGACATGAAACGAGGAGGAAAAACACTAGCACTGGCGAAAGTTGAGTTACCTTGACCTGGTCGCCTAAAATGGATCGGTTGGACCATATGACGACGACCGTCTCCTCTCCAGCCCCTTGTGACAGTTAGAGGGAACAGTCACGGGACGCGAACGCTGGCCCCATGTTCTTTCTAATGTAAATGTAGCTGCTGCGTCTTTCCATAATTGTGGACAATGCAGGACAATGGGTACTTCACTTTCTCCTAGTGAAAACTTGGCTCATGAATGAAGGATGAAGTGGCGTGGAAGTGATGGATGAAAGCCCTTCGATCCCTTCATCATCATCACCTCACTTTTGTTTAGAAAAACAGAAAAATTTCAACAGCTCTTGACGGACGGAATCCACTGTTTTATTCAGTGATTCCAAACCCACCACCGCATCTTTCATTCCAACCCGCCTCCCAACTCCCGTCCCACTTGAATCCAATTCGAGATCCTGATGAAACTAAATTCAAAAGTAAACAAAAGTTTTTGGTCAGGTGAAAGTATCCTTTTTCTTTGAGGAGGAGGAGGAGAGTGAAAGTTACGGGAAACGAATTTATGGGATCCAGGATCCAGGTTGAGAACTTTCTTTGAGGAGGAGATGATGAGGGATGGAATATCCAAGAGCATGAACTTTGTGTTAAGGGTTTGGTAGTAATACAAGAAAGGATTCTCTAAATTGTCTAATGTTTCATCAGGTCCAGTTTCCAGGTTTGATTCCTGGATAACGTGGGGAAATGGACGTAGAACGCGCCCCCCCCTCCTGATGTTGTTCCAGGGGGAAAGCAAAGTTGGTTAATGGATTACTTTCCCTGGGTTCGTGTCTCTGTCCAATCCATTCTTCCTGAGGCTCCTCTTCCGATCCTTCCTGAAATGAACGACATTGACGGAGACAAAAGGAAAGTGGAAAACTATCAATAAAAGTTAAAAGAAGGGAATAACGAGCAGTAAGTCCGGGCTAGAAGTGTCCCTTTCTTCCAACCCCCGGCACGGGAGGAAGCTCTTTATTGCCCTTCCGAGGTCAGGGAGCTACTCCTGGGCTCGTCCTTCCTTTTTCTTTTTTAATCTCACATTTCAACTGGGGTAGTAAATCTTTGTGCCCTCCTTCCGTTTCGGTCACAAGTAAACTGGAGCACGGAGACCTAAGAATCAATTCCCTAGTTCAAACTACTAAATTCATCTCTAATAGCTTTGAAACTAGCGTTGTGTCCCTTGTCCTTCCACGTGGACATTTCTCCAGGCAGGACACTTTTCACTTTCACCTGGAACTCTCCAGTCCGGGGTTTCCAATTTGGAATTTCCTAAACTGGAAATTTTTCAAGTTTAGCTATATTGAGGGGAGGTAACAGAGACGCAGTATGTGATTCTTGAATATTAGGTTAATATCCACACGCGCAAAATATCCTATTCTTTCTTCCCCTCATGCAAATCCGTCGTTTTTCGAGGGAAGAAGATAAATCGTTTACGATCTCTCAAGTTAGCTGGTCGTCGTAGTAGGGTAGTATGAGTAAATTACGATCTTTTTATTATTTCTTGAGATATAAAAATGTCTGCCTCTGATTCTTCGACTCCACTTAAGGCCGGAAGAGGCTCTTCCCTGAAGTTCCACCATTTACTCCGATCCTGCCACCAGACTTACCGCCAGTTCAACGAGCCCCGTCCCAATGCCCAATCCTGGCCGGAGTCCCAACCTAACAATCTCCGCAAGTAATAAATATTGGGCAAAGTTGGGCAAAAACAGAGTCACCTGACATGGACCATGTATCAGTCTCGAATTATTTGTAAACCATAAACCCGTGTACGGTCGGACGTTCTTACTTTCTTGGACAGTTTGAGTGGATGGACGACAAAGGCACTTCAAACTTTCCTTTCTTCTTATCAACCGACCATTAAAAATGGTCATGGGAAACTCAACTTTGGATCTCTTGGAAAACTTTCTCTGGGCGGCGGCGGATGTTCAAGACTTTCAGCTCCAATTTATATAAACGCGGAAGCCCATTTCCTCCACCTTCAGAGTAAGTAAGGATTATTGGGTCCTTCAAGTTTTAACGATAAGCAACTTAGGCTAGCGTCGATTTTCCGAATCTTGTCTAGTTGGATTGAACCCCGTTTTCCATGCTTACTTCCCTACTCCCGGCCGCAGGTAAACAAGAGTCAAAATTATTGGAACAAGTCGAGGGAAATTTTAATTTGAAAACAAAATGTAAGGTAAACATTATCCCGAGTACACCAACCATCCTTTACGTCCACACTTTTTTTCAAATAATATTTGTAGAAAGTTTAATAATCCGAAATAACAATTGGGATTGGAGTATATAATTTGGGACCGTTTGCGGCTTTATTGACATTAAACGTGGAAATGGGTTGATCAAACCACCATCGTCTCGACGTTTATGAATCATTTACTCAAACCCACTCACCTCAGCTCCAGTTTTAATGAGCTCCCTAACAAACTTTTATTGGGGATTTCCCGACCTATTAACAATCACTTCTTTATCCGTTTCACATAAATCCTTTCTTTTTTTTACCTCCAGTACAATTTAGCACCACGAGAGCCGGGGTGCGTAAACTTTCGTTTTTGCTGAATATTCCTCCACCCAAGTCAATGCCAAACTTTAATGCTTCTCTGGGTTGGATTTACAAATTTAGCTCCTCCATTCGAGCCATCGTGATGGAATCTCAGAATTATAATGCTAATGCGGAGACTTACTTGGAAATAAATATGGGAAAATAGAAGGTCCGTCACCATTCCCCACCCCACATCAGCGCTGAAAACAGTTTAGTTGGAAACGTCAGCAGAGACTGAGTGACTAGGAATTTGGGATTGTGGTTAACTAGGTTAGTGGATCCGGTAGAATTTCGATGGTCATCAACGTGGTCCGCTGCCTGGAAACACCTTGTTTTCAGTGTCCTGGAAACACCTTGTTTTCAGTGTCCTTGCCTACACTTCCAGCGCTCCACCAGTTCCAGCACCATGCCTCCAGGGAATGCTTGATAGGATTTGAATCAATTCCTAAGGGAGACCACACCAGAGTGACTGACTGACAACTCACTTAAGGGTGATTGTGTAAATGCCTCTCAAATGTCATCCTTAAGTTCTTCATTCTGTCCAGGTAAAATTATTATCTTTTACTTTAACTGATCAGGAGTGACAAGGAGTCACTTTGCGTTGGGTACCTCTTTTGGGTTTTGTTTCCCCCCTCGTTGGGGGGGGGGGGGGGTGGGTCGTCATTTTGGACATTGAGGATCTGGATTCTGAGGTACACCCTTTCAAATGTAACAAGATTCCTCCATTTCCGCTTAGGTCGAAAGGATGAACAGAATGTGCGTCCCATTTTTTCTTCCCATTGTTTTAGAATAATTGAGAATGTAAGTGGGGAAAATGTCAAGGTGAATCAGCGTCTCTTTGAATTCTGAGAACAAGATCCACTCTCTTCCAATCATTTCCTGTGACATGACATGAGGCTCCTTCCGGTCCCACTGCCTTTCTCCTCCAGCTTCTTTTCCTTTGGACCACAGCCAATATTCACTTTCTCTCCAAGTGTTTTAATGTCCTGGAAAGGAATGAACTAACTTTCTCCACTCAATTCTCCAGTGAAATCCAGCGGAGCAAGGAACTATCAAGGACTCATTCAGTTAAACTGCGCTATCCGCAAATTCATCCTGCTCCAATCAGGTATGAGTTAATCCGAAGCCCAGCCGGCCTTGGGATAAGCTTTCATACTTTAATGACGACAAAACTCAGGGGGTGGGTGGGTCAACAATTTATACCTGGGATTTGCTGACATCAATGTTGACCGGCCATAATGGGGTGGGGGTGGGGGTCAAAAAGTGACCAAATTTTGTTGACGTCATTGAAGGATGAAGCCTACAAGGCTAAACTGAATACAGTTTTCCTTGTCATACTCATATTTCATTTCCGGCGAAATGTAACCTGACAAAGGTGAAGTTGAACCTGAGGGACGGATGGAAGGAGGGTAGCAATATTTACAAAAATTGTGCTCCTGAAGCACAAACTTTTGTTGGGTGTTGGTGATCCAAATGGAGGTCAGAAATTTGAGCCACTTACAAAGCTAACCTCCGGGAACTGATTTGTAAAAAATTGATGCACCTTAGTTGATTTTGCTAACGACGAGAGGCGTATATCCTACAAAAGTTCTCACCGAACTATTAAAAGGAGTGTAAGCAGTTAGTTAATTCCTAGCCTTATTATTGGTTGACCATTAGCCATAACACTCCCCCCCCCCATCTTTACATCCTTGAGTTAATCCAAGTTTCATTTAAGGAATGGTCTTTTGACTCTTCTTTCATTGTTTCCTGTCGGGTCTGATTGGAGAAAATGGTGGCTGTAGCTCAAGGATTTATGGTCATGTAATATCACCGTGAACGGAGACCACGCACTGCTTTCTCTACCCCACAGTTTTATTTCCATTCACCTTCTTGGGTATGGAAGGATGAATGGAGTCAGAGTCGCAGCCTCAGTGTCCAGCGTCGTTGATATTGCCCTCCTCGTGCCTCTCCAGGCTCAGTCTACCTGGAGAGGAACTCCAGCAGCGCAGCGCAGGAGCTTCTTCCCATCCAATTTTACTTGCAACTCTTGGGGTTTAGAAATCTTTTGAAGCCGGGAGGAATCATTCCTTGCTTTCTTTGCCGTTAGTGTTACTTTCCCACTTGGCGTCTCACCAGCAGCAATTGTCCGCAAGTCTACAGTTTCCAGGGTTGACAATCCGCGGTTCGTCGGATCGTGCCGTTGGATACGAACAATATTTTCCAATTGGGCTTTAGTGACTATTTTTCCAATCATTTCAACCCTTCTTGGACCTCGCTGAGCAGCCACCAAAGGTAGGCCCAGTTCAATTTTCTCTACTTTCTACAAAAGAACAACCATGAGACGCTTGAAATTATTAGAGGCTTCTAGGGGCTAAACTATGTGAATGAGTTGAATGTCACAAAGTGGGATCCCATTGGGCAAAATTTTGGAACGCCCGGAGCTATTTACCTACCCCAGGATATTGAATTTGGAAAGGATGGGGAGAGGGGGGCATTTTTATGAAATTCCCTTCAATATTTATTTGAGACTTTTGACATTTTGATTTTATCACCTGGGACTTTAATATTAAATCTGCTGAGAAGGGAAGGGGGCGGATATGAAGACACCAGGGGGTGAGTTCACCCGAAGAGAAAGTTAAAGCAAATCCAGACTGAGGTTAATCCAGATCCAGTTCATTCCAACCTTTCATTTTTTGTAAACTAATAAGACAGCTTCAAAAGTTCTTTTTTGGGGGAGGAAAACGAGCCCGCAACCGAACGTGGGTATTAGATTTGGGAGATCAATTAAGTGGTAATCCCAAAATTGATGAAGCCTTGTTGTTTATAAGTTTTTGAAGCCGTACCTAAAACTGACAGGTTCGTCCCATTATGGAGCGTGGGAGTCTTTCCCATAAAGCAAACAAAATTTACTTTGTGGCTCCTAATGGCATTTCAGGGATGGTCGTGAGGGTATCTTGTGGTGATTCTCCTATCGCTCAGATCATCTTCAAAGATTTCACTTAAATATTAAAAGCTTCCTAATTTTGGATCATCAAGGGATCGTCAATCTTCTAGCGCTGAACATAACTTAAGTTCATGTTCACGTTGTAAAATGGCAACAAGGGTAGAGTCTTACATTAGTAATCCCTCGACGGACTACACAACTACCGTTCAGTAGAATATTTAAGCTCCAGCCCATGGCTTAAAAAATATTGCAAAGTGCTCATTTTAATCCAACAAGTACAATCCACGTTTCTTAATCAAGGGATCAGGTTTTTTCTTCTTCTTCCACTGGAATTAAGTAAATGGGTATCAAACTACTCTCTGGAGAATTGTCTAGACGAATGGAGTGAGGAAGAGGAGGCTACTTTTAGCGTAAGTCGGTAAGTTGGGATCAATCCATGAGAAGCATCAAGCATAACCCAAGCTATTACCCGGGTCAATTAATTAATTGAACCTTACCAGTCGAACCTAGCATGGAAAAGGGATTGGTGGGAAGTTCAATGTTGAACGAGCAAAGAATCATTTTAATTTCTACCTTACATTAATCAAAAACTCAAAAATGGGCTGGAAGTTGCAAAATCAGGATAATTTCAACTGAGATTTGGACTTGTAAATATTCGCAAGTTCATTTGTGTTTAATCCTGGAGTTTGTTCCGGTTCCAGCACAGTTCCAGTTCCAGTTCCAGGTTCATCTTGCCCTATAAAGATGAGGTAAAGTGGCGGATGACGGTGGAGAGTCCCATTGCGTCCTTGTATTCCTGGAACTGGAACTTGCATTCTTAATTTTCAATTCGTCGTCAAAGAAAGTCGTTTCTCACCAAATTTGGGACAAATTGCAACAAAACAATGAATTTTATTTGTCCTGAGTTTCCAGGAATGGGTTAGTTTAATGCTGGAATTATTTAAGCTCCCTGGGGTCACATCTGCTCTTTGGTATATTTAGCATGAAAGTAAAAACTGGAATGAAGCTGGAATGAAACTGGAAGTTTGTGTCGACGGAGTGAACGGAGGGACGGCCCAGGTGACTGGAACTAAACGGAGTTTTGGGATCGCTGAATAAGAGAAAGTGGTGGGACAAAGGCGGTGAAAGTGGGACAGTAATGGTCTCCTGCCTCCCCGTTTGATGAGGACATCTTAAGAGGTAGGCTGGGAAGTCAAGGAGTTATTTGCTCTCAAAGGGCCTTCAATTCCTATCCTTGACTTAATTGAATCTCAGAGAAAGCTCTCGTCGCCCTTCATCCTCATTGGTCCACACAATTTATGCAGGGATGAGTTTCTCAAAAATGGTTCATAATTCAAATTTGTATCATAATTTGCACTCAGGAGACAAATGGAAGAGACATCTTCAGCCTCCCATCCCAACCCGCTTGGGAATTTATAAAATCATCCACATGGGAATAATTCAAACTTTCCAGCTAAACAGCATTCCGGCATTTCACGAACCTCTCATTATTCGCCTAAACTCCGCGTGCTTGGTGGGAAAATTCAAACTAAACTTTCAACATTGTCGGAGCTGAGCCCGAGCTTTCTTCCCACCTCACTTTCGCAAAGGTCACATCCTTGTCTTTTTACCAGAAATTGTCCTGTCTGCAAAATTAGGTTTTGATGAATCGCTTTCTGTTTGGCTCCTGCTCCAACGAATCCGGGTGTGGCATTTTAGTCTCGCATTGGGAGGTGTGGGAAAGGGAAATTTTTGAGCGCTTTTCCATGTTTT
>JAQIWD010000198.1:0-29032 GCA_034694825.1 Anurida granaria
TCCCAAGAAATCCCAATATCCTTTCCTGTCAACCCAAATCCACAAAACGAACTACGGAGAAAGTAGGGATTGAATACCCATAAAAATAAAACAAAATAAATAACAAGGACGCACACCCCCTCCATCCAGCAGCCGTGATGGTTCCCACGCACTAAAACTCTGAATGACAAAAGACATTCGATGATTTCAAAGTAATCATTGTTACAGTTCCACAATCCCTACTTATCCGCCTCCTCATTTTCATTACAGTTCCAGGGAAAGTACTTTCACTGGAACTGGGATCTCAACACCTTCAATCCGAAAATCAATAATAAAAGTTAATGCCAAATCGGACGGAGGCAGAGGAGAAGAGCTAATGAAAATGAGCCCAGTGGCTGGTTATTCCTCACAACAGAAAACACTGTGGGAAGCCTTTTAAGTCAATCACTGTCCTCCGTCTCGTAACAGTTTGGCGGCCATCATAACTTGGATTTCGCCCGTGGTGGGACTTACGTCAAGCTGAAGCTTCTAGACTCCCAATTCCAGTGAAGTACAGTAAAGCCATTCACTCATGTAATGTGGAGCGACAGATTCTGATCAATCAAAGGCCCAGCGTCCGTCCCTTGGAGGAACAACAAGAAAATGAAATCCCATACATTTAAGGATTTGTTTTGGAAAGTAGCTCCAGTTTCCCAGGAAGCTCATCCTCAGCACCAAGATTAATAATCTTGCTCAGCACTTTATTTCTGGTTTGCAAATTACTTCCTTGGCAGGGCTTCCCTTGGCATATTTTTATGAAAAGAACTGAAAAATGGAGGTTTACATCAGAATCAACTCCCCGGAAATGACAATGGGAAGACATGGAAATGAGATTAAAAGTATACCTAAAGATAACAATGACGCTTCGTTGGTTCAACTGCAAATAGGGAAGTATTTACTTATTCTTGACTTCCCTACTTAAAATCCACTTGGCTACTTCATATAATCTTGAGATGAGCCAATTTGTAACAATCAACTCGAGCCTCCTTTTCCCATTTTTAATTATTTGCAACAATGTACAAGTCATGTGATACCTTGTGTAAGGATGCATTTTCCTTTCCTTAGAACTCATTCATTGCCGTCAGACGTGTCTCCTTCACCTTTCCACTCTTGTCCTCATCCCTTGCATACAAATTAGACAATGGAAAAGGATGAGGAAGATGATCTTGATCAAAATCTTCCTTCCCTCTTCATAGGAATGGAATCCATTAATCCCATCCCAATACAAAGACGTGCTATTCAACAATTTTCACCAAATTTAAACTGACCATGGGCTATTTTGCTCCCACAGATCAATAAAGTATCGATTATTGACTCTTTAAACTTAAAATACCACAATCACCATCAATAATTCAGGGATAATGAGTTTGTAGTTAATAATTATACATGCACAACCATCTCCGTTACGTTTCTTATTAACCCCTTTCCATTGTCAAAAAACACTGCGACTGCGACACCGTGTCTCGGTCTTGGCAGAGGAGGGAAGATGAGGAAGGTTAATTGTTGTACTGAGACAAGGACTTTTCCCATCAATGGAACTTCTGATTAGGCTTTAGGGCAAAAAAAAACAACAACAATGATTTACAACTTGGAACTTGCACTTTTAGTGGCTAAAAAAATCAACCCCCTCTGCCTCTCCTGTTAACAATCTTGTAAATACCTTAAGCTGAGGTGTTCATAATTCATAATTAGTTCCTTCTGGATTATGGCCACACGCTCCCCTGACTTTGACTCAATTTCAACTTCCGTGGACGTAAGAAGACAAGAAGAGGCGGAGAAGAGGTTAACTCCGTCCTCTGACCCTGGTCAAGCCCCTTTTGTTTTTTATGAACTACCCCTGCTCAGTGCTCATCCTCTCTGTTTAGCCCAAGTGTGAAAAAACCCACGGAAATTGTTGTTGCAATTAAAAACTAATTCTTTCCTTAAAAAGGAATCCCACTCCCCATTAAACACGCTAATTAGGAATTGTAACAATGGATTCCAGAATTAATCTCAAGAAAACAAGGTAAACCAACTAAAATCCAATTATGACAGAATCACTACAAGGGTATAATGACTTAAACATTTGTTTTCCTGTTCCAGAATTGCTACAACTCCTGGAGTGTTAGAGATTTACTGTTAATTGCTACTTGAAAAGTTGTGAAATTGTTATTCTGGTCACAATTTGATAAAGTAACGCGCCCAGTCCCCGCCCACTTGAACTAGTCTACCTTTTCTTTCCCAAACAATCAATCAATAGGGTCATAAAGGAAATGGGAAGTCAAAATTGGACTTAATTATACACAAGCAATACACAACAATGCTAGAATGCAGAAATGCAACAGGCGTATTCCAATTATGATCCCTTCCAAGATAATTTTGAAGATCAGAAAACAAGTGAAATCGAAACCCAAGAATAGAATCATGGAAGATCTTCTTACTTTCCTGACATGCCAATCACCAGATCACGAGACAGGAAGTTTGTTAACCATGCAGACACACGGAAAAGAGTGCAACTGCCAAATTGCACGGCACGTGTTATTACACCCGGATTCTTAAAGTTTCTAACAATCGTTGACCATCGTTTCATGCTTAAACAGGACTAGGTGCAAAACAAAGAAGAAAACTACAAAAGGACTTGGAAACTAACTAAATGACTCATCAATATCCAGATTAAAATCCTTTGAAATATACAACGTAAAACCCCCAAAATGGTCCAACTTCGCAGTCTAGCCTGCCTAGAACGCATTTGCGCTAAAAATTGGCAAGGAACTATACAAAACTTTTTCTCAAGGTTGGATGTCAAGGGGGACTATGCTATGACGATGATCGGACCTCTCCTCCAATTATTAACCCAAGCCACAAAAGCCTTCACTCTCCCTTGCACTTTTAGTTGCATTTACTTCATTTATATCTAAAATTCCAATTAAATTTAGCCCTCATTCTCACTTTGTACATTTGCATATCAAATTATAGATCTTCGAAGGGGGCCTTAGTAATAAAACTTCCAATAACAATAATTATTCAGTCCACTATCACGTGCATCTCCAGGGTCAACCCACATTGGGGATCCATATCCCCTCTTCCCATTGGTCCCTTCAAGGGCCAAGCCTCCAAAACACAAAGGAAAGTTAGCAGGATCTCTGGAGTCTGGACTTGCTCTCCCAAGGACTCTCTCCGAAGCGTTTACAAAAATACAAAAGGAAATCCCTCAAAACGACACGATGTCAACAAAAATCCAAAAATACGGGAATGGTTTGCCCTAATTTAGGAAAGTTGAAAGGACCAGAGATAATTCTGGAAAATCTGTAGGATGGGCCAGAGCCCTTGACAAGTTCAGGAGGAAGAAGCATGCAAGGAACAAGGCCAAGGGTCCCTTAAATAATCTTCATCTCCAAACAGTCAATTTCGTCTTTATTTTTCGTACCTGAATTTGGAGTAATGGGATTCCCCTCCAAACAAACCTCGTCCCTTCTGAGGACTTAAGTGGCCCTTATATCTTTCTCCAATCGTACACCTTCACTACTTTTAACTTTTTAGCTCCAAATGATAGACAATGGGGAAGAGTGACCAGAGATCGGACCAACCGTCTCGACGTGCACTTCACAAATGAAACTAAAAAATACCAACAGAGGAGGGATGACAAAACAAATGAAGAGGGCCAAACAATATAGGACGACGAAGATTCCGGAATAGTCTCCTGCCTTCTGGGTATTTCCAATGGAAAGCTTTTTCCAATTCCCTGATTGGCCCAGATTCCAAAAAATCGTTTATTCAACCCGCAACGTTATGAAGGTTATCAACACATTAACTTCCTATCATCCTAATACACCTCCCCCCATTAATTGCTCTGGTAATGGCCATAATCAGGCCTCAGCAACAGAGTTAGGCAGAAAGTGGCTCCCCATTGGTCCACCACCAACACCTCATAATATTATCCAGCCTCACCTGGACTCTGGGAAAGTGTCCCCCAATTCACTTTCGGTATTTCCATAGACACCTCAGAATTTTATGCAAATTACCCCAAATCCTGAAACCACTGCGTCCTCGTCCTAATTTAGTCAAGTGGATTTTGGGTAAAAACAAAATACTTCAAAACCCGTAACTTTGATTCCAATTTCCAACGATTTGCGTCATCCTTCAAATCATTTTATGCAGATGATAATGAAATCGGTGGTGGTGGTGCGGTAAGTGGATGGGAAAATTCCAGAACTCATTTTAGTTATCAGAGATCAGTATTCAGTAGACCGATAATCTGCAAATTACTAGAGATCTAAATTAACATCGCATCATCTCAGAACTAGATCAAGAATCCTTCATATTTTCCATAGAAAATTAAACAAACGCAGAAAACAACTCGTACATTCGACCATTCTAGATTCAATGAGATGTGAATTAAAATGCATGTGTGAATCTCTTAATTAATTTCCAATTTACCTTCCTAGTCTCATCACCTGTCCCACCTGAGCAGTGACAGGGATGTCAACATACACCACACCTCCCTGTGCCAAAAGATGTATTTGTTTACACTCCACCACCTGAACAAGACCAGTTTCATTTTCTTTTTCATCACACTTAACACTTTCCGCAATTGACTGGGTACTAAGTTTCACTTTCAAATCGAAATCAGGACACAAATGCTCACAATTCATTCACCCGCTCACTCCCCCACCTCAAGCCTTACGAGTTTATAATTCACATTTTAATTTAACCACTTTTCTAATTAATTCCGTAACTTTATTCTTCCCTACCCTGCACACATGTCGCGAAGTCCAGAGAGCCCAGTGGCATCATCTTCATCAGTCACTGCTTTTAGATGACAATGACAATGTGCATCGTGCGTGTCCTCATAATAATGGGCAAATGGAACCTAACCAACAGTCCATTGAATGAAGATCATCTCTTGATGAATCACTCTAAGGTCGGATGGGACATGAAATCCCAATTAGAACTCACAATTTTAGACTCTTTCATCATTCATTCACTTCCACAACAATTAGTGCTTTGGAGTATTACACACATTACACCACACGGTCATCTCTTAAATAGGCTCCAATTGTAGTAGTTATTCTTCACTTCCACTTTGTATCAGAATTAGTCAATCCAGTTGCCTTCTTATTGGATGATGATGAGGAGGATGATGGGATTGGTTCACTTTAATTGCAACAGATCGTGAAGAGGGTCCCTTTAATTAAGGATAACCCCATACAGCACACCTTACATCAATTTAATCATCTCATCTCATCACTCACTAAAAGGCGTCAATTCTACAGGCGTACAGGGACAATGGGATGATCAACTTAATTGTGATTCCATTTTCTAGCTTGTTAAGATTCAATTAAAGACTTCTAACCACCTTCTTACAAATTGGAGGATGCAAAGGACATGGAAGAGGAGGAACTTCCAAACGGGTACGGCGCATCTCAATAAGCCAAGGTTTGCCAATTTCCAATCTGTATCTACCTTCAAAATTCTTACAAAATTTCTCGCCATTTTTATCCCGCTTATGAAAAAACTGCTGCTGGATGTCCGTTCTCTCATTTCAGTGAAATGATTTCAGGGATATTAATTGCATCGTCGTGCCCCAGGGTACTGGCTGGCCCTGTGCCAGCACTTGAAATTATTACATAACCACTTGCAACAATGTCCATAAATTGATCAATTCACATCATTCGTAGCCCATACCCAGCCCTCTCCTACCTCCAAAATCCTCATAAATTACAAATTGCCAATTCATATCCAGAATCACACTAAAAATCTCTTCGTATTCCTTCTCCCCTAGATGACCTTAAACTAAAATTTGCATTTCAAGAACATAAACGTAATCTTCCTTGCTCTAATTAAACGGCTGGCTTCAAACGAGTCAGAACAAGGAAGATGATGGAGGTGCACGAGAGGAGTTTATGCTAATCACCTCCTCCTCCAGTAGTAAGTGCCATTGGCAAAAATCAATAACCCGGAACAACTCCAATACTTTTTGCCAGCAGTAGTCGTTTGTCATTGTTGTGACGATGGTAATCTTGCCAGCAGCCTCACGACAGCCTGCCTATCCAAACCCAATATCAATACACATTAAATTAAACAACAAAAAATGCATGTAATGCATCATGCATCGATAAGATCTGAAGTGGTCCACCCCACCTGGGCCTACAGGATGTCGTACCATTACTTGACTTATCAATGCATAATTGCATTGTTTCGCAGAATTCAGCAAGAGCTTAACAACTTCAATGTCTTTCAATCTCCAAGCCTGAAACTTCCAACCAAGTCGTAATGGGATTTATAATTTAAATCCAAGAATCCTATTAAGTGGGCACAATTAAAATTACTCAGAGATAAGAGGAAGGCTTGAGGGCACTTTTGCAACTTGCCATAACTTTAAATCTCCATCAGAAGGTTTTCCCCTGCTGTTCAAAGAGCTACAGGAAACCAGTTTAATTGTTCTAAAGTTTGACTTGATTTAAAAGGTAACATGTTGATTTGTGGTCCCTCATCCTCATCTCACACTTTGCAGAATCTCCACACGCACTTACAGAATTGTCTCGCCACAATTAGCTTCCACATCCACCACAACCTTAGCAAAATTTAGACTCTTCATCTGAAACCGCTGAAAACGAAAAACAGAACGTCCAGAGCAGGACGCCTCTTTCTTAATTTAAGAAAATATTTTTTATGTCTTTCTGGTCTTAACTACCAGTTCTAGTACTTCTACATGAATTTCAAAAATCGTTGAGTTGCAGTTGCCGATTACTCCCTGCTTCCTTTATTCTGTACCAATGGATGCGATTCTTATAAAAATGTGGCCACATTCTTCCCATCTTGGCAATCGCATCTTCCCACTTCCTATTTCTCTAATCCGCCTCCCATTCCCATTCCCACATGGGATTGCATAACTACCCGGTGCAATGTAAATCCGGATCCCTTCCAAGCACGCCACCCCGTAAAAGGCAAGTAGTAAGAAAATCTAGAAATCCTTGCCAAAAACTACCGACTACGTCACTTCATTCATAAAACATAAAAGTGAAGGCAAAGGCAGAAGAATATAAATTCCAGCATCAGCAGAGGAACAATGAAAATCCCACTCATGCCAAACATGCTTTCCCTTGCCCAGAAAATTAGCATAAGCCGTAAAGACTCAAGAAATAAACTTTGTCTTAACTTGCTTGACAAGAGAAGAAAGGGAAATGGGCCACTAGGCCACCCGAATGCCAATTTTAACAAGAACCCATGATTTGCGCCAAAAGGCGTCCTCGGCAGAAAAAGGCGTGCTAGAATAACGCATGCATGGATTTTAGTTATTTTCCAAAACTCGTTTCAGATCCTTTTTACCCAATGCCCAATGCCCAATTCAAGTCTTTCATTCCCTTCCCCGTCTTGCCTCTCCGGTTAATCACATCACTTTCATTTTGTATGATTTCTGCCAAAATCCACAATCATTAGGTAAGCAGCCTCTAACTCTTCGCTAAAAATAGGAATTCATGATCCCTCATCATCTCCTCATTGTCAACATTCCTTATCTGCATGGGATGAAATCTTTCAAGTTTCCTCATTCTTGCATTGTGTAACCATTTGTAATCCTACGAGATGTGAAGTTATTATTGAACTCATTCTACCAGATTGACTCCTTTCCATCATCCGCGTGTGTCTGTCTCATCGCCAAAAAGTGACATCGAGCCAAACCTACCACCGCCACCAGACCATAAAGGACTTTGTGTTCATTTGAAGTGTCAGTAAACCTGAATGAGGGCATAGACACTCTGTACAAATTGTGCGTAGACTGGTACAGAAGACAAGACAAAGGGCGAGGAGATTCCACTTCTCAGATCCTTATGCACCGCCTTTCCCGAGATGAGTTAAGGCTATGAACTGTCAACTGTGCATAGTGCGTAGAGATAACAAGTTGCGTTGTTGTTTTCTTGTTACTCCACATGCCCTTTTATAATCAAGAGACACGGATGTAAGAAAATGGGACTCAAAAGTAGGATTTGATGCACAAAAAATAACAATCCAAAATTCAATTGTAATTTTAGTCCCCGTCACCTGTGTTGAAACAAAAGAAGCCTCACGTTGTTGACAGTACTGCGATTGGGATTTAGGGGAGTGGGGATTAACTTTGCCCTTGAAACATGCAAGCAACTAAATCCTGACTCAGACAAGATTTTCCCAGAAGCTAATCACGGAGATCACAAGCACGAGGAGATGCGATGGTGATCGTGATTCCGCCTGGAGCGCTTGGACTCTGGACTCTGGAGGAGAGTGGCTTAAAATGTCATTAATCAAATAGCAAAAAAAATTGATTATTGAATCTTGCCTTGCCGAAGGAGTTTAATAAAACAGATTCGCATAGTCTACCTTTATGGATATTTGCACACAAAAAATTACAAGCTCTAATAATGTAGACCAAAGACAATGTCAATTGGGAATTGGCAGTGAGCCATTATACTAGTCCAAGGTAAACCACGACTGTGGCGATAGTTTCCAATTTCAACTCGTATGGATTCATTCCTATTGTGGGTTTCGCATGGTCGTAAAATTTACCAAAGTGTGCCTTATCCGGTCAAAACGTTCTCAAGCAAACCTTAATAAACGAGCCGAAAGAGATCACAATCACCAGCCAATCAATAGGAACATCAACACTCCAATTTACGTAACCCAATTAAAAAGAATGTTCAGTTGAAACTTACGAACGACAATGTCAAGCGACGTCTTGTCAATTAAATCTCCTCTGCCTGCCAGAATCCTTCACAACAAAGTGTATCACTTGAGTACATGGACGAATTGCAATGAATGACCATGCAAATTCTATAAAAGCGACTACCAATGCAAAATGCAATGTCAATCCACTCCACCATTGTTAACCCCCCCCCCCCCCGCGCCCCCGCGAGTGTACAGCAGACCTCGCAGATTTACGTCAGAAGCTCCCAGTTTTATTGTAATCCTAAAAGCTCTTTATAACTTTATGAAATTTATGATTCTCGTCACATGAATTAAATGCAACAACGAGAAGAGTCAATTGTCAGTCCCATTATTGTTTGCTAATAAAATTTGCAAATTCGCAACATTGCTGCCTACGCCATAAAACCAGTGGATCGCATCGTCACTAAAATTGGTTTTGAACTTGATATTACCTACGTCAACATTTTCATCGGTTCGAAAAGCTTTTACATGAAAACTGCAGTTGCTTGCAATATAATCAGGTGACAACCTGTTGAGGTTGGTCTTGCCAAGGTTAATCGTTTTCATTAAGGTCAAGTTGTCAGATTAGGTAAACACGGCGAGCCAAGAGGGTAATAAGAGGTGGACCACGGGTGGACAGCTAGTTCATGTCAAATGAATTAAAAATGGTCAATTACTGACTCGTGACATGTGTGACATTGGGGATATTCTGCCATTGTTAAGACACATTCGTGTTTCCTCATTTCCGAGTTGGGTTAGGATAAACATCCTCCTCATTGTTGTGGCCGGACTGACGCAGGATTCCCTGTCACCAGAGAATCTTCAATCATATTTCCAGGCATGTGGATCCGGTGGTGGATGGTGTGTTGCGGTTTAATTCATTCGCCGAATTCACCTCTGCGTTTGCTCCATGATCTTGACGTGCTAAAAATTGAGCCTAGTTTCGCAGTGACGAGTGAAGTGTCGTGCTTGTCTCCAAAGCTCTTTTTTATTCGCGTCAAGCATCAAGTCCTCATCTAACCACCATCGTTCTTACGCAAAAATTAAAACCTCAAACTTAATTAATTGGGACTGGGACTGAGTGGGACTAAACGCAATTCCCACACGATTTTAGTTTTCAGTTTTTGCAATTTTGCAAACTTTCAAAAACTGTCCAACTAATTGCGACTCTTTACAACGTAACTTTTTCTGCAAATGATTAAAAAGTAGTAATTGATTCCAAAAAGATACAAAACTAGCTCGCAGTTTTTAATTTTCTATCTACCTAACTTCGGTTCCTTTTTTTCAATCACCCCAACTTGACAGTCTTGGAAAAGTAGGGCACAATTCCATTAAAGTTTTTCAATCACTGCAGAAATCTATTGTGCTAACCTTCAGAGATGCTTTGGAGTGCCTTATGGCCACTACCGCACCCTTACCCTTCTTCCCCATTGGCAAGTTAATTTTCATGGTCTTTAGAATCCGTTTAGAAACAAGACTAAAAAACAAACCTAACTACTAAAAAATTAAAAACCAGGTCGTTTAGTGAGAGTAAAGAGAGGAGGAGAGTAGGACAAGAACTTGTGTATTAAACAAATTGACAATCTTCCCAAACCACACAAGTTTAGGAGTAGTGACTGTTATTTACATTTTAGCAACTTTGCAAAAAGTGACTCCTACCCATAAACTGCAAAGGGAAACTAAAAAAGTTCAACTTTTGATTATCAAAGTAAACCTTCGACTTCACACCAACTTCCGAATTGAAAATGACTCCTTTCATTTTCACTATTCAAAGACCTCATTTCTAGAGCAACTTACTCTTTCCTATGAATTAAAACTACTGCCCTTGCAATTTCCAATTTTGACAATTTTAGCACAAACATCTTTATATCTCCCCTCGACCCCCACGACATTTGACTCTCATCGATTCTACCACGAATCGTAGATCTTAGGTCATTTCCAGCAGTAGCAATTATTAAAATCCAACTCATCCTGAAAACACTCGCCAAGACCTCCTTGGATGATATTTCAATCAGAAAGTGCTCACACGTAGAAAATTGGGGGCATGGAATGCTAAAGTTACATTTCAAGAACCGCTCCCACCTTTTCCACAACTAATTAAGATCCACACGCTTACTTGCTCCTCCAACAGGCTGTCACGTTCGTGGTTTCTGACATTAATCTTCCATCCACCACCACAATTAACCAAGAAACATGGTGTAGGGTAAGTTAATTGTAAAAGTTCATCAACCAGGATAACATCCACAATAGAAACCAAAGATTATGTTAGGAACTAGAACTACACGGACTAAACTGATTGTCAAGCCCTAAGCACATTATATCAAAATTAGTACTCATCCAGGGAAATTCCACAGTTACCTGGTAATATTTCGCAATCCTGCTCTTTAAATTTCAAAAAAGTTAAACAAACGGCATTGAAATTGGCTTCTGCAGACACAACCGCGATCGACAAAGTCCTTGTAGTTAATTATTAATTTTAACTTTACACAAAACTAAATCGATTATCATTACAACTCCTCCCCCAAGCTCATGATTTATGTCAGAACGAGTTTGGAATTCAATTATTAACAATCAATATGCAATTAAAAGTAGTCAACCCATCATCATCCGCAGTTCACAAAATACAAGACTTTAATTCCTGTAATTTACTCATTTGCAAAATGAAAACTCTTAACCTTCCCCGTACTTTTATGAACAGAGGGGGAAGAGTTCGCAGAATTCCCTTGCAAAAAGTACCCTCCGAGCCTGACAACCCTCTGAATGACAACTTGATGACTATGAGTAAGCTCCAACTAAAGTTTCTTCTGCGAATTATCATCTAACGCCCAATTGTAAAGAAAGCTCTTCAAACACTTTCCCAAGTAAACTTGCAATTGGTGGAAATTTTCCAAAGCCTGTTTTAGATTTTGAAACGGAGACGTATCATTGAAGGGCCTCAGGAGAGCATCACACCTCCCAAGTCCCCATTAAGACTTGGAACAAACCAAAATGATTTCACACGTGTTGGTTAATCCCACTAATTAATGCGAGTGAGAACGGAGAGTCCTTACGCCTCTAGTCTCTCATCATCATTCCCTTATCACCATTCATCCTTTTGTCTCGGGAGGAAGTTTATTAGTATCTTCAAACTAATAATCAGGGCAGGCCCTTTCAGGCCTAGAATCAAGATTAGAATTTAGAAAGATGCCCACGCATTGTTTCTAATTGCGACAAAACCACATACAAGGAACTAAAGTCAACTTCCTTAATTCAACTCTACCCTCCTAATAATCTTCCCATTTCATCAAACCAGTCATCTTAACTCATCCTGAATCAAAAGAAGATCATCTACTCATCTCATTGCAGAGAACACAAGACAAATAATCCAAAGGGTTGCAGCAATCGACACTATGCAATGAAATGCAGTCCATTTAAAATGCAATCATAATTGATGACAAGTTGTGCTCAGAATTGCTTCACTCCTCCATCCATCCATGGATGAATGATGCAGTTCGCATAACAAATTACAATGACTGCTTGGTAACTTACAGGTGAATACAAAAAAGGAACAACCGGAAATCAGGGAGCAGTGACAGAGGGATAAAGCCTAAAAAAAAACAAGGCCGCAGAGATTGAGCTAAAATTGATCTTGCTGCAAATAAACTTGGATGATAAAATAATCACCACAGAGTACAAAAATAGATTGCCAAATTCTTAGCATAGTGTCTTGTCGAACGTGCAAGGAGCGAAGAGGGAAGGTTATTCACAATTATTTCGTATCGGAAGTATGTACATATTGCATATAACACCACCACCACAGTCTAACTGATTACAATTAAGACATTGTCTCCTGTTAATTTATAAATAACCACTTAACGCCAACATTAGCAATGAAGATCCAATTGAACGCGCTCTCGCTTTGGTGGAATGCAATTTAATGACGCTGACTGAGCTTTGGTGTTAATTACGAGCATCCTTTCTCCTAAGGTGTCAAGGGTAAAAACGAGACAAGATCTCCTGCCATTTAATACTTTTGTAGCTTTCCATCTGAACTTTGGTTAAACGTACAGGTAAGATGCAGTGTTTGACGTAGGCTGTTTGACAAATAAAAATTCAAAACTCTAGAACAGTCTAGTCTAGTTCTAGAAAATTGAAATTCAATCGTCAAGGCATCTTGGGTAAGATATTTCCAATGGAGCTGAAAAGTAGGAAATGATCTTAAAATTATCAATTTTATTACAGGTAAGTCCAATTAGGCAACAATGGCAAGAGGAAAATGATCCAATGAGAAGGTGTTGGTTTGATGAATACCCAAAATTAGCCTAATTTCAGCCCACACGCGCGTCATTTAACGATGGGGCTACAAAATGGCTTCATTACTTCTGAGAATCTGTTATGTAAATTGACTACCTTTGAAATCCATTCACAGGTGCCAGGAATAAACGTGGAGATAAATGGGATTCATCATCCCATAAACAATGCAATTTGACTCCGAAAAGGCTAAATTGTTTTGCAAAGTTTCACTTTTTCAATATTGCTCCATAAACGGTGGAACTAGTAAACAGTTACATCATCAAATTGCCAATAATTCTCATGCCTTTGTGTCATTCTGGGGCTCCAAGTGTCGTTGTCGTCTTCGTCAAGCTCTTTTGTGAAGCAATTCTGATTTGCAAATTACAAATCCCCCTTTTAATCGCGCATCCAACGCGATGATAACCATCCAATGGAGCTTAACGCCAAGTTACAAACTTACGCTGACTCATGAGCATGAAACCATGATTGGGATAAACCCCACACACCTAATCAGCCATTTCCGTAAAATTGATTATCAACCCCTTACGATTCCTTTTCTTATGATTTCAGTCGAAAAACCTCGAAAACCTGAAGGGCTCACCTTGGAAAAGTCTTAAAAACTAAAAATAATAAAGCCAACAGGACATTCCTCCATCCAATTGCTCATTTTTATCGTAAACAAATTCTAAGGAGTTCCTTTTGTTATAATCGTTTACCTTGCGTCATTGGTTCCTGTGACCACAACAGGTACGTACACCTTGTGTAGCCTACCTACCTGTAGCGGCCCATTAAATTCCAGTAAGACCTACCTACGTCAGCAATTAAGTGAACTTGGTTATTTGTGCCGAGGCGAGGTGGTGGTGGATGGTTCCCTTGTACAAACAAACGCCACATCTCCAGCAGGATCTCCAGAAGGAGCAAAATGCCTAAAAACATCTACCTTATTGTTGGGTCATGTCCCACTGCCTGCCTAGCCTTATTTGTTTTGTTGTTCTTTTTTATACCAATGACCTAACCACCTCTAATTCTTCATGTCAGTGTCAAGCGGGGCTATTCTGAAGGCCCTCTGCGATCGGAATGTAAATTAACATAAACGTAACGCTTGTATAATTGTAAACAGAACAGAGATTGATGAGAATGGACTTAAGACCAAGGCTGGACATGTCCAAGAAGGAAGGCCCCCAGGTAACAAGGATGGACAGCAGGTATAAAAAGTTCTTATCGCAATTGTGGGGCGAAATGTCATTACCCGAATTCTACTCACGACGACATTACCTGGCGCACCTTAGCAAATGGCAAGGTCCATTTTAGGAACAATGAAAAAGTAGGATAATAACTTTCAGTTTCAGAATAACTAAATAGAAATAATCCCCTGCGGAGTTCGGCCACGACTTGTCATCATTTGATTTTTTAAAAGATTCATTTTCTATTACTCATGCCTTATCCTCCACCAGATCCAGAAGAAGAGTCGTCCCTTTGCAAATGAAATAGCACTACCAACCACCACCACCAACAAAACACTCCTGCTGGTGATGATCTTCTCATCATCAGCATCCCCGAGGAGCAAAAAAGAAAGAACTGGTAAACTAAGGATGATAATGGAATGTATCATCTCCAACTCCTTTTCTGAATGTGAATGTGGTGGTGGTAGTGGTGGACCAGGTAACAAAGTGCTCGAATGCTTTGTCAATGTCAAAAGGATAAAAGACAGGTTAGCCTGGTCCAACAAGAACAACGCATAACATTTCCCTTTCCTATTCCATTATTCGCTTTATTCGCTTTCCTTTGAAGTTTGGATCATAATTAACAAACATCCATCCAGTGCACCCAGTCAGTCCGCAGTAGTAAAAGTATCAAATCCTAATCCGCATGAAACTTCCCATTTTCTAATGAAACTACAACAGAAATGAACAAACAGTGAAATTCATATCCTCTGCGCTCCTACGGGATCGGCGGACTAACTGCTGAATCGATCGGTGCTACACACCCTGACCTTGAAATTGTATTGACAATGCTCCCTAAATGTCAAGTCTAACTGATTCATTACCAACTGCAATATTGGTCGTCAAATTACTACGACTGGAAACAATGTTGAGTGCTTAAGTGCATCGCCACAGCTCGGCTTACTTAATCTCCCATTGTTTTTGATAAATGTCTCATCAATTCTTAAAGTTTAGGAATTACCATACTATAATAAACGCTTGGAGTAAATGCGAGCTTAACGCTGCCGTCTCGTCTCTAAGCGCTGAGAACAGTGTCAGGTCGCGGCGGCGGCCTTGACTGCGAGACATTATACATTCTCCAAAGGTCCTAGGCTGGGCGCCTGAGTTTTGGAGGAGCTACTAACACAGCAGCGCCCTGGATTAAACAATGCATAATTGATTGATAGCTCTTGTCTTGCCTCAATTGTATTGTCTTTCCATAAAGCGTCCTGGCCCACTTTGTGCGAATCTAGATTCTAGAATAATGTCAACACTTACCTCCTGTCTTGGTTGACGCTGGCGCTGATTCCTCTCCGGCTGCGGTTGCTTCCGGCTGTCGGTGTTTTCCTAGCGTAGTTCTCCCCCGATGTCAGTTGCAGCCAAGTTGTGTGAAAAGAAGGAAAACTTGAATGATTCCGTATGCAAATTCCTGTCAACTAAAGTTGATTCAATTCTGGTGGTTATGGGTCACTTGACTTTGACACTCAAAATTCCAGAGAAGAGTAAAGTTAAGAATTAAGAATTGGGAGTTAAAATGGAGGGGATATGGGATCGAATGAATGTTAATTGAAGTTAATTAAGTTCCAATTCCGCTACCAGGTCGAGTTGGCGATGTAAATTCTCCTTGCTTCTGCTTACTTGCTTTGGCGCAAAAGTTGACAAGAGACGAAACGACTGCTGATTGGTGACTCCGGTGCGGTTAGGTGATGTCGGGTGTCAGAGGTCACTTCCTGGAATGTCCTGGAGTCCTGGAGATGTCCAGAAGAGGGGTAATGATGGATGTTGGTTATTGTTGCAACGTGAGACTTGTCTGAACCTGTCAACCTCCTTCGCTCCCTCCTAAAAGTGAAGTCAAAAGAGAAGGAAAAGAGGTCTGTCGACTAGGCATGGGCTCACAGGGAGGAGGGAACGAGAAGCCCCCACTTCCCCAGCTGTACAGAAATTGGCAAAAATCTTCCTTTCCTTCCCTGCATGTCTCCACTTGCAAAAATACTAATCTTTGCCAATTTCTACAAACCGCAGAAATTATGCACACCAAGACCACGCGTCACCTCCGCCTTATCATCGCCCTCAAGTTCATTTTCATCTGGGCCTGTCTTTGTGCATTTCAGACCGTTCATATAAGTCAAAGTTCCTAAATTTGCAACATTGCACAAAATTTCCAAAATAAGCGTTTCAATTCATTGAGGCAAAAAAAGAAGGCTTCCCAATTTGGAAAATTCCAAAATGGAGTACCGAAAATCAGAGAGGAGCGGAAAAGAAAGCGGGGCTGGGAAGTGCTAATGAGGGAGCCAGGAGCAGATGTGTGAGGTGAAGAATTCATAATCCAAATTGAATTTCCAATTTGCGAATTGCGAATCAGCGATTGGGATTAGGGATGCGGGTTTTATCACGAGGGGAGCAATGACACCATATCCAGGCTTCCTCCAGGATGATAACCTTGGAGGATAGCCGGATTTGCATCCTCGAAGCATTCTGGAACGCTTTTATTGCAAACTTCTTGAAGTAAGGTGATTGCTCGTAGAATCTTCCTCTGATTACTCCTGTGCAGCGTTGGTAGAGCTATTTTTGGATTTAGACGCCGTTTGATTCCCTATTCAGTTTTGCATTAGAAAATGTAATCTTTTCAGATTCTGAACCCAAAATTCGACAATTTCTGCGATCTATCGCTTTTTGGGGTGAACACGAACACAAGGGACTTGGAGGTCATGGAGGTCAGTTTCTTAATTCCCATCTGAATATCTGCCATCAAAAGTGGAATAATGAAGCTTCGACAATGAAGCCTTCCACGGCTCTGCAGGAAGCGGAATCTGCAAAAATTCTGCAAAATGGGCCTTATTTCGTTAAAATTGAGCTTCAAGGCTAGTCGCATCGGACCGTGGTTTCCACGGTGGCCACTTGTTTCAGTGATCTCCGTGGGCATCCGCCGTGACGAAAATAGAAGCCCGGAATTAACTACGTCTTATTTTAGTGAAAGGGAAAGCGGAGAAAGTGGATGAAGGCCTTGCTCCTATTTTCCATAAAAAAAGGCAGCTGTTGGAGAAAGATAAGAAGCGAGCGTGAAATGTAATTCAACCAGCCCTCGTGTTCTTACCCTGCGTCATCCTCGCCGTGGCACGTTCCAGGGAAAGACACTGGAAATGAACGGTGGTGTGCTGGAGGAGAAAGGCGCATCTCTCGGATGACGTCAAATCTTGTCCACCCACGCTTCCTTCCATGCACTCATTCCAAGCTCCCACCGTGACGGTGAAAGTAGTAGTGCCGGCTTTCCTTTGAAGTTAGTCTGGAAGTGTCTAATCAATATAGTTCATGAGATCAGATTACATAACAATCCACCCACAATTCCCACGGCATGGTCGCCTACGTCACTACCACCACCACCCTCAAGTTCAAGGCTCCTTGCCCTTGTTTTCCAGGAACAGCCCCAGGCGACTGTGGCTTTCTCCAGGGACGAGCCCTTATTACGACTCCTTGGTGAAAGCGGAGAAAGGAAACTAGCGCTGTGACGCCGTTCCGTTTCCTTCCAGAACTTTCTCGGTTTCCAGAAAACTTTCCATTCATGATGTATTCATGACTGGGGGAAAGTGTGGGAGAAAAAGATTCTGGGAAGAGGAGAGCGGATGAAATTCTGCCTGGAACAGAATCGCTTTCTCTTCAGAGAAAGCAGAGTCGGGTTCAGTAGTGCACGAAAAGGGGGCTGCTGTTGCTTAAATTGGATTGGAAAGTGTGGGGGCGTGGGCTTGTTGATGAAATTGGGTGAGGCATAAAGTCTCCAGTCATGATCTAATTTACGAGAAAATTCTTTACTTTTCTCCAGAACCCGGGTTATTTTTAAACCGTCAGAGGATGTTATCGGCGGTGAAACCAGTAATCGTCAACTGAGATTGAAGAGTTCTTGGTAAACATGTTCGAGTTTCTGATTTAACTGGTCCTTGTTATGAATGAAAATTCAGGACAAGGAGGCTCTAGACTGGAAAAATCAGCGCTTAGGCTTCCAACCAGGATGAAAAGGCGCTTGTTTTAGAACTTTGTTTTAGAATTTTGATTTCTAATTTTCTAATTCATTCATGAAGATACTGGAGAAAGTCAGGCTGTCCTCAGATTATGAGGCTAAAAATAGACAGGGAGAAAGCTAAGGAGAAAGCTTGCCCACGCCAATTAAACCTAAGCCTAAAATTAACTCCTACGTGCTTATACCTCTTTGGCTTTGTGAATTAGGAAAATTATTACCAAATTATCTCCAAATTATTACGATTCAGGAGAAATTAATTAAAGTTAGACTTTCACCACTCTACTGGAAAACTCCAAATGAATGAAATCAAAGACAACGTTCAGCTAAACTTGGCGTCACTTTGACGCCTCCCAACCAGTTTGCAAAAAGAATTGCAAATCATGCGATTCCTGAAAAACAGGTAGGTGTCTCTTCTTCCCCTTGAAAATTCCAGAATTTTAGAAATGATCCAGAAAAATACTAAACAAGACACTGCCAACGCCCAAATTGATCTCGTTTAGAGGAACAGAAAGCAGTGGAGCATAACTTGACTTGTCCGGTTCACCTTGAGTTCACATCTCCTGATTTCGATTTCCCATCGTGGTCAAGTTACAGAAATGAAAAAGGAAAACCCGTCCAGTAGTTTGGTAAGGAGGGCTAAGAAGGACAAAAGGACAAAGTAAAATCTACGGAAGATAAATTTTGATCTTCAAAGTCAAGTGTCCATCCACTGGTGCTGCTGCTCCCAACAACAGCTACAAAACTTCATCTTCAAATGACCCTTGCTTGCATAATTCCCCTTTCCTTTTCCTACACGGATGACAACAATGGGGATCGGAACAGGATTTATTTTAAGCATTCACTCACGTCGTGACCAGAGAATAAAAGGGAACTCAAGTTCACTTTCAATTTGCTACTCTGCTGCTACCCTAATTTTGACCTTCAGCCTTCATTTCCCCTCAATGCAACTCTGCTGCAGCGTTAGCAACAATCTGCATTGAAAATATATTTTCCACACATTTTGTTATTCTCCAGGAATCAAAACAGCAAGTGTTCGGATCCTGTCAGCGTCACAAAGTCATGGAGCAGCTGGAGAATATCCAGGCGACATTTCATTTGTTAATTCCCTGGATAATAGGACGATGGAACCCAAGCACTGACATCCGCACAATTCCATTGTCAATGAGAACTGGAGTATTTTTTCCTTCAACAAATCAAGACAAGGCAGCTTCATTAAACAACAACGTCGCAGTTGAATTTTCATTGGAAAAAATTGCATTACGGAAAAAAGAATGGGCATGAAATGACTCCACCCAAGCTCGAGGCAATAATGAAGGTCGTTTGATTCAGGATTCTCCAGAAGTAGCTGCGTACCCAATTCCCTCCCGGATGTCTAGAAAGAACAACAAATGACATAAAAAAAAGACTTAAAAAATTATTGATTGAGATGCTACAATTAATTTTATTATTTAGTATGTGCAAAATTCGGGCAACGTGCGTAAGATTCCCTATCCTCATCCGAACAATTTAATATACCTAACTCATCAGTAACAATTAGGAGAGCCAGGACCCTTTACCCTTATTAACAACAACAATGAAAGGTCACCGTTCCTTAACTTTTACAAGTGCTGGGAGCTTATTGTAGGAATTGAATCCTTAGTTTACCCTCACTCGAAATGGTTAACTTATTCATAGTTATTAGTTAACAATTGGAGTTACAACTAAATAACAATCAGGAAATGTCCTGAAACAATCAGGAAGTCCCGAAAACTTTAGTAGTGGACAACGACCATCAACCTGTTTTGGTTGAAGCTGCGAAAAAGTTGGACTAGGAATTAAAAGAAGTGTCCCAATCAGGTTCAACCTATAACCACTCCTCAATTAATTAATTATAACAATCGACTATTATTGCTGGATTAGAAGAAACTAATAAAAGGTTTACTAAACTCAGGAGGGATAAAAGTGGAATATCACCCCAGTATTCGTTAGGTGGACACGCCCAAGTGCCCAATGCTCCGCCAACCCTTTCTTAGAAGAACATAAGGATAAAAGAAACTAAACAAAAGACGTTAGGATTGTCTTTAAGAAAAAGTTAAAATAAGTTAGCTAAGGTATATTCGGATTGTCAAGATGAAGATTGAAGTGGTTAAGAAAGAAGTAAAGAAAAGTCGTAAACCATGCACCGTTGTTGTCACGTGTTGAGCAGAAACTTTAGAGTAGATTGTCGAAGTTTGTTCATGTCAACGGACCGCACCGTGTCAGTACGCTGTAGACTTCCACGTTTAGCCAATCAGGGGTTTAAATCCCAAACGGAGAAGTGACCGTATTGTTTGTCGTAGGGGAAGCTACGTCGCCTCCGCCGCTTCCTGATGTCGGTGTGCTTGTTTTGGAGTGATTCAGCGAGTAGGCGACCCCGCCGAAACCATGGAGTGTAATGTCATGTTCGGAAATAAAGGCTGGGATCTGGAGTTGATTTGGCTCAATTACAGTGAAGAGTTCCTGGAGCCCAGCAATGTTTTGCATCTTTGGTTTTATTGCAGGAGCCATAAAGGTTGTAAACCACCAAGTTAAAATCTAAAAACAAGTAAAATTGTACACCAGTTCATAGATTCCAAGGTCACGTCTTTTCGTTCAGTGTTACCTTCGTCCAGAGTGTTGGGTGGACAATGCAGAGCGACTTGAGATTCTTTTTGAAGCGATATTCCATAGAGTCATAGACGGACCTCATCCAGCGAAAACTGGGGCGATTCTCAGCTTCCGTCCGCGTATGGAAATAAATCACCGTATACTCCCCATGGATGTCATCCAACATCTTCACCAAGTAAAGGAACGCCTTGTCTGAAAAGAATTCAAAACACATTTCCGGTTATAGCCAAGACAGGACGGAAATGGGGGAATGTCTTCTGAAATCTGCGATGGTCCTTACCCAAATCAATGCTGTCCGGATTGAACCATTTCCCAACAACGACCACGACGGGACGGCCTAACCTATCCACGCCACTCCGATAAAGGCAACCAGTTTTGGCAATACTGCTCAAGTCCTCTTCATGAGCTCTCCGAAGGATCCTTGAATGACTGCAAAAATAATCAGAACACAATTAATGAGTGAATCAATCAACCAATGTGCTTTCACTAACGGTTCCTCCGTAATTGGTATCGAAGTCGACGGGACCATCTTCTGTACAAATTAAACTTGGAAAGTTGCGCTGTTATTTTACGCTGTTATAAAAGTTATGACAGTAATAGATCCTAAATTATACTCCAAATACAATTCGATTAATTACACATTGTGATGTGAAATGCGTCAAATCATTTAAGCCTTGTAAGATAAAAGCTTCAAAATGAGTAATCTCTGCTTTTTTAGTTGCTCTGGTATTTGGCAACCTGCCACTCATATTTCCTACGCCCCCAATTACTCCTCTCTGCTGATCATTTCATATCAAAGAGCGTCACCCACTCTCCCGTTGTTTAAAACTGTGCAGTTTATTTACCTTGGGGAAAGTGATTGGTTTATAATTGACCCGTGCCATTACTCACCGTTCCCTTGTTTCAATCTCAATCGCAATGTGACGTTCCTTATCGTTCATACTCTGAAAACTTGGTCTCCGTCGGCCATGGGCATCGAAAAGGAGTCTCTCCTTATCTACATCGTCCTTCATCAGGACAAATTCTGGATTCAGTTCTGGAAGGATTCGTACACTGGAGTCATCCTCCAGGTCAGTGGGACTCGGGTTCTCTGCCGGATTTGAGAAAATCCGGATCCGCCGATCAGGCCACCAGGTCCCACCGTTATCGTCCCCAATTTCCTTTGGCAGACGAAAACAGGCAAAATCCTCATGAGACGCTTCCCGAGGGAAGTAGGAAACCATCAAGGACTCGTACATTCTAGAAAAACAAAACCGATTAATCACAGTTGAATGTATGGAAAAACGTAATGTTTATGGGAAATTCTGACTGGGAAAGTTGCAAAAGCAAAAAGTTCTTGAATTACAAGGGAGAGAAGAAGGATCATTACGTGTAAGTGGGATGATGGAAGGGCCATTAAAATGCAATCTTAGAATTCGTAAAAGAAAGTTAACGGGGTGATCAAAGGGAAGAATCACTTTTCCCAGATCCATTTCGATCATTAACTCACTTGAAAGGAACGTTAAGCATGATTGCCTAAAACTTTGGAGTTAAACTTTCCCTTTTATTGGGACGCAATGAATCTATTGGGTGGAGGAGGAGAAAAGTAAAAACTTTCCAAACAGATACCAAATCCAATTAAATCCCTCAAAAATCCATTACAGTTTCCAAAAAGTTTGGACGTTGGTTTACCTGAAAAGGTTTGGATCAGGGATGCTGAGAATAATGAGATTAGGAAACTGAAGCCCCTTTTCCAGGAATCGTCGAACCGTTCTCATTGCCACGTGCGCTCCGAGTTCATCCGGAAACATTGTCTTGCCTCTGCAGTGGAGCGGTGGAATTCCCACAGCGTTCATGTTCCTTTCCAGGGCATGCTAATGAAAAAACAAGAACATAACCAATGCTTAGACAACTTTTGGAACACGCCTAGGAACATTTAGGACAAACTTTTTAAATTTCATGCGTGCAGCAGGTTGTTAATGGTAATTGGAAGTTTTACCTGGAGAATGCTGTTGTAGCAGCTAAAAAGGGCAGTCTCCGCAGCAGTCCTGTACTGTTCTGTGTATTTAGGACTAACGGCCAGAATGACGTGTCGGCACGGAAGACTCGGATGAGATTTGATAACCTTGACATAAGGAATAAATCAGGAGTTAAACACATGAACAAACGAAGTTATCCTCGCAAAAAAAAATAATTTTTGTTGTGAAATTCTGTCATCTTTACTTTGGAATCTCCAGTCCGGATTGATTTAATTTCAGATCGAATTTCATGATGGTAATCTGGCCCAGTCCTCTCCGTTAATCCAGCAGGGAAGTCTGATAAATTCTCGTTGGTCATCTGGGTCATTCCGTCCAGGCGGAGTGACAAGATATCCCCGTACCTAAAATAAACAACCATAAAAACGTTCATTAGTGCCATTGTCCCGCTTTCTCAATCCCCTGGAGTGAAAAATGAGTTCCCCAGGAGCAGTCTGCTTATTATGAGGAAACAAAAGCGACGACCCAGAAATCAATTCACTTTAATTATTTACCCAAGTTAAGACACTAATCCCCACGGCAATTTTGGCCTACAAGTTCATTCTCATGAGCAAATGAAAGCCGGACATGCAATGGGTCTCCTCAAAGAGTCTCAAAGAAGGTCACAAGAACCTCCTCCTACTTAAGCTCGGCCGCTTTAGCACAAGAAGAGAAAATGAATTAATTATGAAGAGAGGGAAAGGAAGGAAGGACTATGAATGGTATAATTAAGGCATCCTTTATGGAACGTCTACTGAAATCGCTGAAGCGGTGGGAGCTGACATAAAATGAGGCCACCCTACCATACCATCATCATCACTGTCCGCCTTCTTTCCTTTCACCGAGTGAAAGAAAACGAATGCACCTTTCTCTCCCAAATTATTGATTGAGCTCAAGCAATTCCGGAAATCGTTGTGGGCGATCAAAAGAAATGAATGTCGATTGATATCTTACTAGTTCCTCCTGGATTCAGAATTCTACAGATCTCACGAGCTCAAACATTAAAAGATATTTGACATATTGATCAAAGTAAAAATCGAATAATCCCCGTGCTGTCTGTGTCAACTCCAGACGCTTGAAAGGATGACGTCCTGCGCTAAATTCACTTTGACCTTTGGCAGATATTGCCCCTTCTACCTTTCTGTCACAGTCAACCAGGTATGACAGATGGGAGTAGCGCATCTTATCGTGAGATTAGATGGTGGTAGGAAGAATTTCATTAGAAGTAAAATTTTATCCACTTTCGTGGGTGTGATGAGATGCAAAGATCCGAAGGTCAGCACAGTTTAGGTTTGCAAATTATGCTCTCCTCATCAGATCTTATACGAAACGGTTTGCTTTCCCATAGCGTCCATTATCAGGGGGGATCAGTAGCAAAAACGTGAAGCCTGCGCACACCTGAAAACTTTGGGACGTGAAAAAAAACACACGAACCACTTGGTACGTGAAAGAAATCACTGGAAGTACTTGGTACGTGAAAGAAAACACGTAGAGACAAACACCCGAACCACTTGGTACGTGAAACAAAACCTGAAAAAAAAACGTGAAAAAATACAGTTGAAAGAGGGATAATTTTTTTTTTATATAAAATGACGTCATCTATGAAACCTCAACAGCGGGGATGGAATGTCTGATTGGGCTGACACCCATTGACATACATCTAATGCAAACCGCACTAACAGTGAAATGAAAAACAGACTAGATCGCTGTGGCGATTGGTTGGAATAGCGAGGCTATGGAACGAACAAGATGAAAACGGCATCGGAGGTTTTGTGGAATCTCAGTAAGGAAATCGAAATCCTTGATTACCACTGAATTATCCTTGAAACACAATAACCCTTCCCGATGAACGGAGTTTCAATGTAAAAGTCCGAACTAGGAAAGATTGGGATGAAAAGGGACTCCATAGTATTCCAAATTATACTTTGAGCTGCTACACAGATGGCTCAAAGATGGATGGGAATGCGGGAGCAGCCTACTTTATACCAGAACTAAAAGAAGAAATCAGCATCCCACCTGGCAGCTACCCTACGGTTTATCAAGCCGAGGTGGTAGCCATAATACATGCAGCCAAAAACCGCGAACAAAATTATCTACATCACTTTGAGATGGTTGAGATGTATGTAAATAGCCTCAGTACCTTGCAAACACTTATGAGCTCAAATTCTGTAACGGAATTAGTTCTGGAGTGTTTTCAGGGGCTGGAGAAATTGCCAGACACAGGGAGGTCAATTTGAACTGGATCCCAGCACATAAAGGCTTCCCTGGAAACGAAAAAGCGGATGAACTGGCAAAGCTGGCAGCGAGAACTACTTACGTAGGTCCGCAGCCCGCAATACTAGTAGCGATTCAGGTTATCAAATCTGCCATCAAAAAGTGGGAAAGGAGTAAACACTCTAGCCGATGGGCAACCTCAAAATTGGGACAAAATATTAGGAAGATTCTGGCTCAGCTCCTGAGGCATAAAGGAAACTTCCTTTTAAATCTGGATTCTAACCCAGATCGTCACTGGACATTGCATACTAAATCAGCATTTAAACAGGATTGGCCTGCTTGATTCACCCCTCTGCACAAAATGAGGGAGAGATGAAGAAAGTAGAGACCATTTCCTGCTGGAATGCGAATTCTATGGAGCCATAAGGCAAACTGAACTGGGTGAATGCTTCCTTCACGAGGAAGACCTAAAACAGATTCCGCTAAAGAATATCCTTGCTTTTATTAAGAGCACAAAAAAGTTTTCTTTAGGGGATGACATTTCAGCACAGTAAAGCGGTTTACGGGAGTTACTGCTCTGGGCCCGATGTGGCCTGAGCGGTGCGGATAATGGCGCGCTAAACCATAGCCGTCATATCCCCTCCTTCAACATACATACTACGGCCTGCTTATGCCACCATAGATGACGTAATTTTATATAAAAAAATTATCACTCTTTCAACTGTATTTTTTCACGTGTTTTTTTTCACGTACCAAGTGGTTCGCGTGTTATTTTTCACGTGTTTTCTTTCACGTACCAAAGTTTTCAGGTGTGCGCAGGTTTCACGTTTTTGTTACTGATCCCCCCTGATAGTCCATGGCCTTCTAGAACCACAAGGGAGCAAGAATTTCTCATGAGATGAGAACTTGCTAACATAAGCACTACTGTATAGTTTCATTTGCATAATTAAAAAGTTAAGAATAGTCTCGCTTCAAATTCGATTGAACTCCGCCCTCGATAATAAATGCGACGCGACTGCAAATAACAACGAGAGCCCTCGCGGTAATCATTAGACTTAAGGTAATTGTAGGTTTCAAATTCTGAGTAAGCAAAGTTAGAACTTACCATAGAGCTACCCGTCCGTTGACAACTGGGTCAATGGAAAAGGGGCTGGACTCATAATTTCTGGTGTAGCCATTGACGGCTAGCTCCACATGCCGTATGTTCATTTCCGACCATCTTGAGATTTTGTCCGTGTCCAGCATCGTGTCGCGTCGCAGTGTTCGACGGTGCCGCAGCCAACGACGTTATCCACCTCGAGCTAATCAGCCTTCCCCCGGAGACCAAGGGAGTTCAAACGATTCTTTCAGTTTTTTTTCAGCATCAACCTCAGTGGAACATTTGGCGAGAATGAAATCCTTCGAAGATGGGCGATGAGATGACACCAAGCACTTACTGCAGCGACCTAAAGGATAAAAATCGCAGATATTAAAAATTGAGTTAGGATTCTGACACCTCTACCGGATAGGGCAAGGCAGGGAGGGCTGGACTTGCAAACTAATAATTGTAAAACTTTAATCAGTACACCACCTTTAATTAAAACGGAGGAACAAACAAAGTCACACCCAGGAATAACACGTAAAAAGACAATACAACAACTTCCTCCCTCCAGAATACTAAATGACAACAAGAATGAGTAATTGATGGGTATTGAATTGTTTGGGGAGAGATAACAGATAAGGTAAGGTTGATGATGGAATTCAAATTAAATTAAGAATGCTCCAATTCAATATTCCATTCCAGACTCTATCCCGCAGCTTCAGGAATCAGGATCAGGACGAAACAGCCCAAGGTCAAAGGGCGAACATCTGATGATTCAAAATCATAAGAAAAATAGCTTCTAAATCACAAATACACAAATAAGGTTAAGGAAGTAACAAATTACCAGTTTCTCAATATCGTTCCAAGATTCACAGCATTTCATCAAATTGGAAGACGGTGAATTGGAGGATAACTGAACAAGTAATGAGTTAGCTTAGTAGTAGGTGAATTTGACCCGTGTGTGGTTAACTGAATGAGGCACATGTACTAACAAGAAAGGAAGGAAGACGATTGATTGCCATTTGTGTTGTGCTTTGTTCAATTTTTGCGAATCTTTGCAGTGACCTGCAAAATAATTCTGGGGAAGTTAATAAAAGGGGTGCGTGATGAACTTTCACTTTCGTTGACTAAATTAATTGATAAGTTGAAGAATCCAAGTGATCGCAGGAGCTCCTTGTGCCTCAGAAGGGCGATGGGTTGTTTCTAAATGCTAAAAGGAGCTTGCGAAATCGCGAATGTGCAAAAAACGAAGAATTTTGCCAAGTTTTAATCCCCTTCTATGCCTCCTTTCGCTGATCCGTTGCCGTGCCCCGTGTGCGTAATCCCTCCTCGGAATCCCCGCCTCCTCCCTTCGGCTTTCTTCTTTTCTTTACCAAAAATCATGAAATGTCAAATGAAAATTAGCAAAATCACACCGGAATTCAGAAATCTGAAGCATAAAGTCTCGTAAGTACTTAATAAATTTCCGAGGCATTTTATTGTGCGACGCATCTCTTCAAAATGGCCTTAAAGTGTCCATGGATTCGCTGATCCAGAATTGACAATTCGATGAAGTTTAACAAATTACGTTACAGAATTCTATAGAAATTCATTAATGACTAACTTAGCGACCAAAAATTCATGTAAGAAATTATAATTTCTAACCCGTGCCGGCGGGGCGGAAGGGCTGACGGCACTTGACCTTTCACCAATGCGTCAATCACCTTACGTTCAAATTTCAGTAACCGTGATTGTCGGATAGTGTGAAAGGTCAGCCATCAGTCCCTCCCCGAGCTGCAGCTGGTTACGAGCGAGTTTGGCTTTTCGTTGAATGATTCCTAGTGACTAATTAAGTTTGCCCTGGTGGCTATTTAGTTGATTCTAGCGTTTCTTTGGTCATTAGTAAAAATCTGGATACAATGTTTACAAGAATTGATCAGCAAGGAATGAGAATGCGGTTACGGCTAAGAGAGACTTCATCAACAATTCGGCCGAGATGAGGTTCATTTGAGGAGTTTCTGGAAGAAATACAAATGCATTGGATAGATTGATTGATTTCTACAATGTAAGATTTAGTAACTTAAGTATCAGACCATATTTAATGGGGTTTCCATCCCGTCGTCGCCGTTCCAGTTGGATAAGACTGACCCCCTCTTCATTAATATCCCACCGTGTGATTTGATGTCGTGAGTGAAGGTGTTGCTCCAATTCTCGGTACGAGACGCGTTTTGGACAGTACTCACACTTCATTGGTCTACAAACAACAAACAAGCAATGACGAAGTACACTATACGTAACTGTTTTGTTGTTGAATTAATATTTACCTGAATTTGCAACTAGGCATGTGGCGTTTTATTTGGGCACCAGTCATTGATTGGCGACATCCGTCTTCTCGATACTTGCAAAGCATTGTACTCTTGTTGATGAAATCTTCCGCAAAGAAATTCCGACCAATGCCGATGGGCTTCCCGCAGAGTGGACATCCTGAAAGCTTCGGGCAACACTCAGCGCATATAATGTGTCCCTGATTGCAAGTCCGGATGGGTGGAAGTGGAAGTTCTGCAACGACATCAAATCCAAATAAACCTGGAAGTCTTTCATTTAATGCTACATGAGGTCAAGGTCAAGAACATACCAAAACAGACGGGGCATTCCAACAATGGCAGCAGTTCTTCTTGTGGTGGCGCTTTTGATACTTCAAGGATTCTGCAAAGGATCAATCAAAAAAAGTGATCATAAGTATAAACATCTGGAAAATCAGAACAGGCAAGCGTTTTCCAGTGTACGCCTTCCCTTCTCAATTTCCTGGAATTCCCGGAGCACGCACTGATAACTAACTACGCCTGAAATGCTACTGTCGTTTTAACCGCTGCTGCTAGCAAGTGACGCATTCTCCTTTGCACAGCCGCAGTTGACAATTACTCTTACCTTGAATCGTCTTCATCCGAGGAATCAGTTGAGGTCATGATGATGACCTTAT
>JAQIWD010000199.1:0-28943 GCA_034694825.1 Anurida granaria
TGGGAATACGTTGTTCGTATCTCTCTCACTAGGTGGCTACCATACCTTCCTACGACCAGTTCTGTAGCTCCTTAAGGGCCAACAGACGCGCGTCAAAACTAACATGTTGGCAAACCACTTCGAATACCCCGTTTCATGAGCCTTAAACGATTCTAAGGTAATTCATAATGTTTTAAACCGCTAACTGGTACGCTAACACTAAATACGTTACGCATATGTGGAAATACAAAGCAAAATGGTAATCACTACGTCATGAAATTTGCCTCAAAATTGCTCTTCTACCTTTGGGAAAAATTCAGAAAATGCTTTGAAAAACGTGGAAATTGCTAATTCTTATGGAAGAATTGAAAAAATGAATTGAAAGGCGTGAAACTGTGTTGATTTTGTTCTCACCTGTTGAATTCTGAGCTGGTTTGCAGAGTTTTGAATGCAGGGCAGGGGGTTGATGAAGTTGGAGAAAGTGACTCGGGTGAAAGTCTTCCAAGTACTGAAACCTCCTTGCCTCCTTTCTCTTCTCCTTTTCTTACTTTCTCTCCCTTCCTCCCTACTTCGTCAGAGATGCAGAACGTGTTTGATCCTGGTCCCTGGTCCACGGTCTTTCAACGGTTTCCACTGCCACCTTCCAAATAAATCCACGGTGGTGGTGGAGGGTGGACGTGGGAGAAGATTTGTCAATTTTAAGTTTCTGGTACACTAGTTTCCTGATTCCCAAATCCCTCCATACCCAACAACACCACGACCCATTTAGATCCATTAAAAACTAATGCCACCATACTGACGTGATCTGCGGAGGAGGCAGTGGCTCCGACGTCAGTCAACCGGGACCGTTCAATACTCACAGAAAACGTTAAAACATCCCTTCCACCCTGGAGTGCCCCAATTATTGACTTTCTCTTACCCCTTTGAATCCGTTCACCTCAAATTTAACGAATTGACTTAAAATAACTTGAATTTTACAAGTTCAGGCAATTATTGTGATGTAGTGACCTTGTATAATTGATAATTCATTAAAACTAACAATATTAAACGTTTTGCAAAGTTTTGCTGGAGAAAGTGACAATTTTTGGTGAAAACAGAAAGTTTAGAGAAAGTGGAGAATAACGGGCCAGGTTGAGACGAACGTTGGGAAGGAATGTGGGAAATTTGAATCGAATTTCTCCCAATAAGTTCAAGAATCAAAAAAAGTAGAGCGAGCAGTGATTGTCATTGTTTTTTTTGTAATCAGAGGGTGAACAGATGTGTTTAAGTTAACGATTATTACGATTAATCCCGTGGATGGTGACAGTTACCTCAATGTCACGTCCTTGGATTTTATTTACTCCTTCCAGTGTCTCCTAATTTCATACCATGGCAGAAGGTGGTGGCACTGGAAACGAAAGGAACTTGACATCTTGGACTGTTTACTCCTGTTCCCAAAATCTTCCTGCTATTCTCAATGACCCTAAAAGAGGGAAGCAGGTAAGGGTCATGTGGACATGGGCTGAACGTGCTACAATTTAAAATCGATCTTAAGATTAACATTACTTTTGGGTTTGGTTCAACAGAAGGACTTTTTCACGAGGACATGGGGAGATTCCTTTGTGGAAACTGCAGCGGTACCGCCGACAGGTCGACTTGAGGACGTTCCTAACGCCTTTTTTGTCCCATATGTCCGAAAACTACGTAAGGTATGCTGGATACTACGGATTTGCTCAAGTTTCTTTCGAGGAATGAATTCATGACGCCATTGCAAATTTTTAAGTGTTCATCTTCGTCTTTATCTTAACATCACCAACCACACCTCTGACCACGGGATTTTTTTTTCAATTTAATCCACAGAGGCATAGGAAATTGGAACGGAAAGCATCAAGCCCCGCAGCAGTGGATCCTACGAATCCTACGAATCCTTTTTTTCCAGCTATTCTCGCTCGAGAGACGAGTCGGGAGTTTTTAAAGCCCGAAGCAAGTCCGATTCCTCGGATTTTCTTTACCCAAAACTTTAGCATCAACAGCAATGAAACATTCCGGGAGGTGTTTGAAGTGGACACGGCCGCTCTTCCTACCAAGATGACCCAGGACAAATTGAGCCATTATCTGGACATGGTCGAAGTCGGTTTAGCTCAACAAATCAGTAAAAAGTCTTCAGCCTTCTTCTCTGCCGTTTCTTCCCAGGACAAGGTTGCTGAAAAGGTGTCCCAAGCCTTCCAGTGCGTTCGACAAATCAAGTAAATACTGCATTTATCCTCCATTCATCAATCTGTCATCATCATTCGGTTCTTTCATTGGCCGGTAATTTCCTTTAGGGAGCTGTTGACGCAAGCGAAAACGGATTACGTAGAAGCACCACAGAAGATCGTTAGGATGGCGAAACAGAAATCCAACCTCATTCTGGTCCTTCAGAAAGTACGGGAAACAAATTCCCCCGAGTATCAATTTGTCACGCCTCATTCCTCTTTGGAGTAGTGAGTTAGCTTAGAGCTTTCAGAATTTAATGAGTGGGTTTGAAAATAGTTGCAGTTAATGGGAACGGTTCATCAGGCTCAACGAGCCATTCAGTCGCTTCTCGGAAATTCAGACTACGTGGGTGCTCTGGATCTCATCGCGACGACTCAGGAGGTACTCAGGCAGGAGCTTCAGGGTCTCGTCTCTTTCAGGTCCTTACTCCTTTACTAAATCCCTTTCAAGGTCTTGCAATTAACTCAACTACTCAACCAAAACAAATCAATTCATTCTGGTTTTTAGGCATCTGGACTCTCAACTCGTAGAAATTCGGAATGCCATTGAGAAAATGTTGCGGGCTGAGTTGGAGCGGAACTTATCCGGCGATCTAAATCGACCAATCGATCAAATCCCTATTTTCTTTGATAAGGTGCGTGTTCATATAAATGCATCTTATAATTGGCAAAAATGTCGTTAATTAACTTTGTAATTATAATTGTTCTTCTAGGATCGCCTTATTTCAATAATGCTGGGCCACTTGCGTCTTGGTAAAATAGCGCCGATCGTCACGGTGTTAGCGAAAGAAATTTCAACGGCGATGACGGCCACATGCAAACAGACGCTTATCGAGGCAGTTTCGGAATCAGATTCCAAATCGGACTCACTGATTGGCTCAACCGCAGTCCAGCTCGCCATTCCCCAACTTTCCTCTGACCTCTGGTTGAAGATGATTGAGCAGCTGAGTCAGCGTCTCGTGATCCTCCTTCGTCACATTCGTGACATCATAATCCTCTTTCAGGAATGTGGAGACTCGGCCATCCGGAAGAACGAAACGACTACCGCCAGTCGGGCCTCGTCGGAGAGAGAATTGGAAGAACCGGAACCCCTCGTGAGCCTCGAATTGCATGCAAATTTAAGCTCTGAACTCTCGGCGCAGCTCGAAAAGACAACAGCCACAGCGGATGAGAAGTACACAGGGATTCTCCGAGCTCGACGCGTTTGGGCAGTCCGTTCGGAGTTTGTCGGAACGCTGTTGATTGTGCGCCGATTCATTGAAGAATTGGAGGATTTCCTTCGGAGCCTCACCCGCGTCTCTGAAGCAAAAGCATTCCGCTATACTTCTGCTGCTGAAATGAAAACCCAAACGACTGATTTCTTCCGGGATTTTCATAAAAGGCAAGTGGAGGCAGTGAACGTGGCGCTGGATCGAGAAAAGTGGAAAGCACCTCCAGATGAGAAAGTTCAGCGTCTCTGGCCAATTACCAACATTGCTACGCTTATCAATCAGGTGGAAGAGGCGTCCGTGCATGGCTCCAACGTGAGCGATCCTGATGCACCACCCCCACCGCTGTCGCCCACCGAAATTGACGTCAATGCCAACACGAATGAAACTGCGAATGAAAAGGTTTCAAAGGAAGGGTCAAACTGTGTTATCCCTTCACCCCCTAATGCTCAAGTCGTAACGGAAGAGCCAATCAGAACCGCCGAAGTGTTCTTTGTGATATTATACGTTGTGGCAGAGTACTCCTACCTACTAACCCTAACGGAAAATGCGGAAGTAATGTTGGGATTGGTGGAATTGTTGCGAGGGGCAAACGTTCGATTGGCCCACCTGGTCCTTGGCGCAGGTGCTGTAGAGCTCAAGACTACTAAATCAATTACGGTCTCTAATTTGGCAGTGGTTGTGCGTGGGCTGGGGCTTCTTGCCTCCACCCTACCGCAGATCCGGGAAATATTCCGGGGAGTTCTGCCAGCCAAGAATCACCACTTGCTCAAGCACCTTGACACGGTCCATACGGAAATGCTTCGACACTCGGAAGATCTCGAGGCCAAGATGCTCTTCATCATTACGCAAGTCATTGATGCGGAACTTAACAATTGGGAGGCAAGACCGCCAGTTCCTTCCAACTCGGTCAACGCCGTGTCCAGGAACCTTACCAAATTCAAAGAGGTCATTGCCCCCATGCTCACGCAAAAGCAGGTTCGTCACATTAACTTTTGAGCCTTCGATTCCTGTTTTCCATTTTCTAAAATTGTTGCCTCTTTTTCACTGATTTCAGATTTCCGATGTATTCCTGAGGGTCGACAAAGCATTCCGAGCAAAGCTAAAGGAGAGGATTGGTGTGTTGGGGATACTGAAAGATGGTGGTCCTCGTCATGGGTGAGTCAAGTTGATGGATACACGCTCCTCTTTTTAGGTATCAGCTCCTTGAATTTAACGCAATTCTTCAATCCCTTTCTTACGGGAGTTTTTTAGTTGAACGTCCCTGCCCTGGAATTAATGTCAGTTTATCATGAAATTAATTCTAGTGATTAAATTCTGTACCTTGTTCCATTTGTTCTTCCCCATTTCCCTTTAACATTAGTATGCGCTCACCTTCCCCCCATACGAACTCGGCAATTCTCACTCACAGTTTACTCAACTAATTACTCTTTCCTATTTGTTTTTTTTTCTATTTGCAGTGTGGTCACATCAGAGATGATGCATTATGCTGAGAATCTGCGAAAGCTCAATGTACTTCCAGCGAATGTGATATCCAATACAGGCCTGACCCAGGAGCTCTGGAGCTCCACCAATGCGTCCAGTAATTCAAATGGCCTCAGTAAATGACCTCACTTACTCCATCGCCCTACCACCCTTCTCCCACGCAACATCTTCTGGATGAATTAAAAGAACATCTTCTAGTCCTCCAATCATTCCCACCCAGCGGTACTTCTACACTATCATTCCCTGGAAAATTTGTAATTGACGATTCAAAATAAAAAGATGCGGATTATAAACTAGGAGGATCTGGTGATGGTCCTGTCCTTGAGCATGGAGCTGGAGACGAGGAAGGAAGGAAAGGGGTAGCAGCCAGTAAACAAACTCCCAATCTCCTGCTCCTGTTTTTATTATCATCCCCACAAAACCAACCACTTCATCTCCATCATCATAAGATTTGACTCCTCTGGGACACAGACAGGGAGATCTCTTCAACCTCAGTTCACCTCCCCTCCTTTCCTCCACTAAACTGGGAGAGGCTCGTGCTCTAATTCAATTAGGTGACGCTAATTGCCCAATTGTCTTCTTTCGCCATTAGAATATCAGATCGACGTGAGTGAGCCTCCAGCTTGCAGCCCAAACCCAAGCACATGACGCCAAACGTATCTCTGGCGTCATCTCACCAAGGATGATGGACCATAAACTCTTTTATTGTTCCCGTTCGGTTCTCCTATTGGTCATCCCCCTGGTCCTTGTTCCCTTCTGGGTCAAACTGAACCATCAAGACCTACGCAGTGCCGATTGGGAGGATGAAGTCATAGGAGGTCGTGTCAAGCGGGACGCCGTCAAGGTGGGTCCACCATTATTCATCACGCTCTTCGGCGTCTCTGTCGAAGTGGATCCGGAGGTCGGGGATGCGATTGAATTTGGACTCGACGGGTCAGTGACCTTGATGGAAGACACGACGGTCAACCTGGTAATCTTTGGCCTCTTTACAAACCTCACAAAGTTACGATTCGCGATGCACGACTTTTCCTGTGATGTGGACTCGGATATGGAGGAACCACCGCCGTTTGATATGGTGCTCGACGAGGAACAGAATGGCCAGTTTGGAAGTGTCGTGGGCCGAGTCTATGACGTGGAGCTCCCAAAGCGTGTCGACTATCCCCGACTCTACTTTTGCCTCTTGTCGGACGGAGGGACTTGGACGCCGCAAGGGAACTCCATGGGGACACACTTCTATCTCAAGGCCCAAGTCCTACCAACCTGGGTCCGAATTCTGTTTGTGATTTTCCTGTTGGCCCTCTCTGGACTCTTTTCCGGGCTAAGCCTGGGTCTGATGTCGCTGGATAAACATGAGCTGGCAATTCTGATCAACACTGGAACCACAGCCGAGAAGAAATTCGCAACGAAGATTGCCCCCATACGAAATCTCGGGAACTTTCTCCTCTGTGCCTTACTCTTTAGCAATGTCCTCGTCAATGCAAGTTTGACGCTCATGATGGACAGTTTGATGTCTGGCGTCTTTGCCGTCGCCTTTGCCACCTTCGCCATTGTCATTTTTGGTGAAATTATTCCGCAGAGCATCTGTAGTCGTCATGGACTCGCGGTGGGTGCTCATACGCTTTTCTTGACCAAATTCTTCATGCTCATCACGTCTCCCTTGGTAAGTCGGATGCAATTACTAAAAGTGGCGCAAAAATGTGCTAATTGTTGCCAAAGTGTGTAAATTGTTCTAATTGTTAACTCATCATAATCTATTCCAGGCTTGGCCACTGAGTAAACTACTGGACAAACTTCTTGGAGAGGAAATTGGCGCGGTCTATAACAGGGAGCGTCTCAAGGAACTTCTAGTGGTGACCGAAGGTTATCATGGGCTGGAAAAAGAGGAAGTGGCCCTCATATCAGGTACGGTTCCAGAGATTCCAAAAGATCGAACTAAAATTGAACTAATTTTTTAAAATTTATTTTCGGATCGACGCAGGCGCACTGGGGATGAAATCCAAGTGCGTTGGAGACGTGATGACCCCACTGCCGAGTGTATTTATGCTTCCGCTGGACTGCAAACTGGACTATACGACACTCTCTGAAATCGAATTCCACTCATACACGCGGATCCCAATTTATGACAAGGAGCGGTCAAACATTGTTGCTGTTCTAAATCACAAGCAAATTACTCAAATTGATGCTGGGGAGGGCCTCCCAATGAACTCCGTCCTGGACTACTACCCCACTTCCAAGGACCTCCACTGCGTTAACCATGATGCTCATCTGGACAAAGTCTTTCGAAACTTTCGGACTGGGAAGAAAGCGCACATGATGATTGTCAAGGCCACACGCCCTGAGGGCCCCGAGAATACCCAAATTGAGGTCACAGTTGGGATCTTGACAATGGAGGACGTGCTGGAAGAACTTCTCCAGACCAAAATCCTGGATGAAAAGGATATTGACAAGTTGAGGTCCCGGAAAGGGAAAGTCTCCGTCTGCTCTGCACCGCCCAACCTAGCAAAGTTGAAACAAATGAGTCAGACGGCGGCCCCGCTTAACCGCGGAATCATGATCCCGCCACCGTTAGCCCTCGCCGCTTGTCAATCCCTAACTACCAACGTCCGGGCATTCAGTCGAACTGAAATCTCAGACACGGTGCTCAATCGACTCATCAAGTCCACCATCCGAAGGGCGACGGAACCAAAGCCAGGGGCTCCAGATAAATTCCTGTACCAGGCTGCGGTCCCTGCTGAGGGTTTTATCATGATTGTTGAGGGGACGGTAGAAGTACTCGCTGGGAAAGAGAAAATCCCATTCAGCGTCGGACCCTTTACGTACTTTGGAGCCGAATTTTTATTTTTTGGAGAAAAACGAGTAGAGGAAACGGAAGTAGTGGCTCAGAAACCGGTGCCAAAACGAGACTCGACTGGAAAAGGATTCCAACGAATCTCAACTCATTTCAAGCGACGTGGGTCGATACAGCTGAGGCGACTGGACACGGTCATGGCGAAGGGCCCTCCGAAACCACCCATCGCATTCCCCAAATATGCTTTCGTGCCCGACTACGACGTTCGCTTGGTCGGGGAGACGTTCTACATTGAGGTGGACTTTCGCATGTACAGAGCTGCTCGGGCCGCTACGCAGTTGGAGCGGCGGTATAAGACAGACAAGTTGGGGGCGACGGCCCGACCATCTTGGCGCCGTGAAGTTGAACTGGAACTGACCGTAGTGGAAAAGGACTTGAGGCTCAAGCACCGTGGTCGCATCGTTTGTACCGAAGCAGAGGACTTTGAGAATGAGGACTTGGATATGGAAATGGACGCCCAGCTGGCAACGTCTCTCTTCTTGGGATCCTCGTCCAGTGACAATGCGCGGAGGGACATTCATGACTTTCTCTCCAGCGTCCTCAAGCAGTAATCCCGGAAGCGCGGGCTGAAAACTAACGCTGCATCGTCTCCAACAGCATAACTTCCAGTGAAAATTTTAATTTTATTCTTTAAACTCTGATGGGGATAGAAGTGTAGTTTCATTCAAATTTAACGAGAGGAAGAGGGGGAGTAACTTTAAATTTTGAAAGTGCCTAAAAAGTAAGTAGAGTTTTGACCAATTAAGATTTGGAATAAGAATGATATCATTATAATTTCATAATACCAAATATAAATCTACCGACAGTTGCGCGCTCTCCTCCTCCTTATGACTAAAAGTTAACTTGATTTTAATTTCTGCTCGATTGACACCTTATTCTAACCTACTACCACCGCGGTTACTGGAATTCTTCGGATTGCTCTCCTGCTGGGGCTGGAACAAACATGCCACTTGGACCATTACCTACCATGGGTTCCATCATTGACGGAGGGGCCATTCCCATTGGCTGCTGCTGCTGGCCACCCGAATTCCCAGCGAAGACATCCACATACTTTCCTCGCAACCCGCCTGGAAGACAAAAAGTAAGTTTAGTTTCCATAAAAAGTTACTTACGAGTAAGGTGCTTTATAGCCTGAAATGAGCTCTCACCTCTGCTACTCTTTGGAAGTTTATATTTGTTCATCATGATATTGGATGGAGGGCCAGGGGGTTGCTGTTGCTGCTGCTGTTGCTGAGGAGTTTGTGATTGTGGACCTAGGCTTGGCTGGAGCGGTGGTTGATTGTAATTAAGTGACGTGGGAGCGGAGGCCGAGGTCATCCCCTGAGGTTGATTACCCCAATTTTCATTCGAATTCGAAGGGGTTGCTTGGTTAAATTGGGGATTAAAACTAGGAGGACCGTCGGGTACCGTGGACTGTGGCTGCTGCCTGTAGTTCATTTGCGGTTGTAAATGTTGTGCTGGTGGTGGTGGATTTCCATATCCCATCTGCTGTTGGAGTGGTGGGCTCAATTCGGAATCCTTAGGAGGTGGTCCACGTGCTCCGGCTGAATCGTCTTCCTCTCCATTTGCATTCACCCAAGCCTTCTTCTCCTCGTTCCAAACAATGGATGGCTCCTTATCATCTGGAAGAATCATCTGGTTCTTGGGTCGGAGTCCCAGCCAACTGAACAACCCGCCCTTATTCGTATTACTAGTATCCACCTTTGTCTTTTTCTTACCATCGCTCTTCGCTTCGGGCTTCTTCTCCTGATTCTGAAAAAAATACCAAAAAACCATTAGTAGCGGAATAAAAATTACAAAGGTGTGTTTATAGCTAAAGGTTAACCAACTAACGTAAAATACAGCAAGGAAATAAAAATGAACCAAATACACCAATAGCGAAGAAGACGAACAAAAGGGTCAAAGGGAGTGGTGAAGTGCCGAACCAAATCAAAACTTCATGCCAGGATCCGAACTCAACGAAAACGAAACCAAAACGTCTTAAAACAGGAGAGGGTGACTGATTAGTAGACGGTGAGTCAACCAGAGTAAATACCTTCCGTTGACCTTCCGTGACCTCCGGTTCCGTGGCAGAGTTGAAATTTGGCCCGGCACTTCGTGGAGGAGAGGGGAGTTGAAGAGGGAATGACGAAGGAACGTGGTCAGTACAAGGTTTCAAGGGATCACAGCACTTCCGGTCAATTGGGAATGTCTTCACTGATGAGTGTACTTTGGAGGTCCTAAGGGAAAGGGCATTCGGGACTATGCGATGTCCCAGTGGAGTATCAATAGGGTAAGTGGATTTGAATTGAAGTTTGGGAGACTCCTCCTCCTCGCTTGTCTCAAGCACGTCGTCGCTTTCAAGTCGCCTGAGAATGTTGAGGGCTTGGGATCGACTCATCCTACCACCAACTCCTTCCTCGTCGTCTTCAAATCTCACCGTTTTCCTCTAATGGTATTTTAGTCCAGGCGGATCCGTCATTTTTCTAAATGCTTTTAATTGAGAGCGAAAATAAAAATAGAACTTAGGTTTTACCTTTGGGTTGTTGGCAGCTTGCTGCTGCTGGTTTCGAGGCGTAGCATTTTGGGAGGCAGACGGTTGCGGAGGGAGGGTGTTGTATGATGGGTAAGGCTGGAACTGGGTATCCATGCCGGGGTAGCCATTTCCCATTCCACCAGAAGCACCACCGTGTGAACCAATTGCACTTGGAGGGGCATAATTGATGTCGTTGTTGTTTTCATTATACTCATTTACTCCTAATAAATTAATTATAGACAAAGTTCAGATAAATTGATACATATCATTGAAAATTCAAAATGGCGGTAAAAGGGGCTTGGTCATTGGATTTTTACCTCCCATGGGATCGCCGTAACCCTTGGCTTGTTGAGGTTGAAAGAACCCCGGATTTTGGTCTTGCTTCGGTTGATGTTGTGTATTGATGTAGGATGAAGTTCCGTTCGTCCCCCAACTTGGAGCTTCTGAATTCACTGGCGCCGGAATATTCCAGGAAGGTTGCTGACCTTGATTTGGCTCAAACCCTGTCTTTGGTTGATGAAATTCATTTGGATAGGGCTGAAAAAGTAAAATGGAAATGTAAACAAATGTAAAAAATTGGGATACGAGGCATTGAGTATGACTCTTCTGCTACAAGATTTGGGTAAATCAGTAATTAATCTTTACCTGTGTATTAGTAGTTGGCATTAACGGTTGATTTACATTATACAATGGTGGATTTGATTCATAAGCACCTATGTTTTGATTTGGAATCTGCTCTGGCTTCTCATAGCCCTCACTACTCCCCCCGCCCTGATTGGGGTTGTACATTGGAATAGAGTTGACTGGTAGATACGCAGTTTCCCCCGCGGGTTCTGCCATCACTGGAACATTATTAGATCCAGATGCTGGTGAACCCTGGTCCAGAGATGAAATCCCACTAGGGGGATAACTCCCTCTCCGTGAGCTGGTCGTACTGTTGTCCGTGGTATGCGTGTCTAGCAGAGTATTTTCGAGGTCTTGGACCCAATCGGAGTTGTTTGAGAGGTCCGCATGCTTCAACCTCTGCCCAACGTACAGTAAATCCCAACGAAGGAAATCATCTTTCTTTCCCACTGTTCCGAGTTGCTTAGTAATCACTTCGCAGTAAGAAAATGCTTGGGGTGTGAATCCAAAGTCGATCAGACTTTTGACGTATTCGAATTTTGAACGGAGAAAACTCGAGCCCAAGTTGAAATGGGTATCTGCGAGGGACATTGCAAACTCGTAGATTTCTGTCATCTGTGTGGCTTCAAGGATATTGGACCGATCGAGGGAAAGTCCTAGGAGCGGACCAAGCTTAGAATCATCAGAGAATGTAGACTGGGCCATCAGATAACAAAATTGGCTTCCATAGACAAGGTTCTTGTTTCCTGAGGCCAAAATATAAAAGTTGATGTAAATTGGCAGAAATTGGTTTAAAAACAACAATGACAGAATATGATCGGAATACTCACGAAGTGTATCCCCTAGCGTGAGAAATGCTTTCTGCTCTACATCCGGTCGAATTCCAGCGTTGGATATAATCATTGCAAGGTGGGGCTTCCAGTCCCTAAACGTATCGTCCATGCAGCTCTACCACCACAAAATAATTTCAGGTCAAATTTTGAACATGCTTTACATCACCTTTAAATCAGCTGAATTCGACTCACAGTGACGGAAGATGGGACCATCCCACTCATAACTTGGTAAAGCGTTTGGAGTGGGTCGTTGTAGGCAATTCCATTTGCGAACCGAGCCATCACATGCCCGTATTCTCGGTCCCCCATTTTAGAAGCTAGGAAGAGGGCATGACCCCAGAGCCCTTTCTCCATTGCATAGTCTGTAAAATTCAAATGGACATAAATTCAAAGTTACTACAAAACCATTTTTAGTGATTCTTACCCAGAGCATCATTCCTGTGCCCAAAGAGTAAGCGATCACAGAATTTTTGTGTAATTTTGGGGTCATTCATCGTGGTGGGAATTCCGGAAATTGTAGCAGACGAGGCTACGGCCGTTGACACGCCCGAGTCCCGATCCCCTTCATCCCCTTCATCCCCGTCATCTTCCGCCTCTGAATTGTTGGATTCACTCTCAGCTCCACCTCCAATCTCAAGTCTTGCCTTTTTCTTGAGCAGAATTTCAGCAATATCCGAACCCACCACGGACTAAGTAAAGAGAATCGATTAAAGGAATTCCAAAAAAGTCAATAAATTTGTTAGTTCGCTGTCAATTCCTCTCGTCGTGTAAAATCCAAAGGGAGAACTTACGCCATTTTGCTTCACGAGCAGGATGAGCAATTCCCACAACAGGATTAAGTTCTCTTTGTCGGCCTGAAATTCTTGATTTCGAATCCCCTTAATTTTTTTCTGACAAAATTTGATCACTGTCTGCTTATGTGTCCGGCCACGGACGAGTGGTCCTGGGAAGCTTTCCAACTCATGATATTCTGGAAGATCCTTCATCAGCGTCTTCACATGATGAATTTCTACTGTTGCGGACCCACTGGATACTTTCAAAAGGTGACCAAATGGAGTTATGACACCTATACACATATTTATGAAGTAAATTAAGACATTGAACTGGAAATCATCGAAATCATTTATTGAATTGAAAACATTGTGCTTACCAAAGGAGTGACCACTCATGAATTTTAGTGGTGTGGACCTATCAGGTGCTGTTTCCGGTACGGAAAAGGAATCTGTTGGAGGAAATCCATGCTCTGATTCTGATTCATCTCGATCAAACTCGGATTGAAAGATGCTCCCATTTCCATTCACTGAGCTCCTTCCTGGAATAATAATAAGACAATATGATATTAAAATAACAACGGGCATAAACAAAACGTGGCAAGGAGCCAGGATTTATGATTTGACATTGAATCCAAACTGTCACGTTACCTGAAGGTGGTGCTACTACTTCATCCCTCCGATCATCGTATTGATTCTGTTGACCATAAGGGTTTGGGGTTCTCCGATCCACACGTTGCTGAGGATAGCGGGGTTGCGGATACTGAGTGTGACCAGCAGAATGCGGAGGAAAACCAGGAACGGGTGGCTCTGGATACCTCTCCGGATTTGCCTTATGCTCCTTGAACTGTCGATACCATTTTTTATATCCTGCAGGATCTCGAACGCGAAACTCTTGAAGATAGGTTGCTAAATGCTCATGTTTTCCAGTCGACTGACGAGGTAGTGACTGGTAAACTCGGTTTTGTCTGTTCCATCCATAGGGAGCTTCTGGAGGATAAAATTCCGATGGCTCAGGCCTATATGTAGGTCCTCCCATACCATACCCAGGCCTCGGGTAGTAAGCTTCAGGTCTTCGTGGAGGCGGAGGGCCGTAATCATTCCCATGCCCATAGTAAGGGTCCCGATTGGAATGCGGATGACCCCTTCCGTTGTACACGGGGTAGTCCATTGGGGGATCTTCGTAGTATCCAGTTCTTGACCAGGACCTAGAGTCATCGAACTCCGAAGCTCCTGATTCCAAGTATGAATTGGACATTTGGTACCCCGACTTGTTAGCCGCGCTTATGGAATGTCGAGCATCTCTGTCCCCCCTCGAGCCCTTAGGGACAGGTGGACCACCTCGTGTACTTCCTCCAACGGCTGACTGATTCAGTTCACCTGTGAATGAAACATGTTTGTTATAAATTTTCAACTGCTTTCATGCTCTTTCGTGAATGAACCCGAGTAGTGTTTTATTACCTGTTTCTAAATACTGGTTTCGATCCGAGGCACATGTGGATGAGTTGAGATTTCCTACCGGAACTGGTCGTTCGCCAGACATGGTTGTTTTGAGCAACTGTCAACAGTTCTCTGTTCAGCACATACAACTTGATTTAATACTTAACTTCACAAACTGGGATTCTCGATTCACTGATGATTTGACAAGACGGAGGACTATTAGCTGACCAGAACTAAAAAAGAAAGAAATCAAAATAATGATTGATACAGAGTTGACTAATTTGTTGCAAAACAATGATTACGTGCATGCCCTTGGGGATTGGGGTACTTAATTGATTGATTTACTTTCACTTACCTCGAGATCCCATATGTGAAGAACGACAAGACAGCAGAGAGCAGCAAGGAAGTAATTTAGTTAGGAAAATGCAAAGTGTTTTATCTCCTCTCTGTCTGATGTGTCCAACTCAACAGAAGAAGAGGGGAGGGGCTTATTGGCCAAACTGGTTTGGGGGGAGGGTGGAGCCAAAAACAACCGGTCCGCTAAAATGCGGACTTTTCTGCATGAAATATTAATAACCTGCTTTAATTACATGTCATAATTAAGAAACAATAATTTGCCAAACACAACCGTAAACATTTTTATAACGCGTAAAACCAGGGCGGGTACATTTCAAAGACACTCCCAGTTCCAGTCCAGGTCCTGTGATTCTTTGAGTTGTAAATGCCCTGCGTAAAACTTAATAAAAAAAAGTTATAATTAAACCAATTAAATTAAATTAAATTAATTAAATTATTAATTTAAATTAAACTTAAAAAAACTAATAAAACTGCTTAATTTTACATTAATGATTTTATAAGAGTGCTCCAAGCAAAAAGAGTATAAATATTTTCCTTTATTTTGTAAAAATTTAATGGAAGAGATTAAAATGTTGGACCATATTAAATACGGTTACAAGTTTATATTCGAACCCAAAATAATGCGCAGTAAATCCTCTTTAGCATTCAAACAAATTTCCCTGTTAAAATAATCAATTCATGAAATTAATAGCCAGTGTCTGATTAATATTCTGTAATGTGACTGCTAGTTCTTCAGACACGCACTAAATTGAATAAATGAAAGGAAGGATCTCTTTTCAGAGATTTCATAATTAAAATTTATGTTAAAAATCGAAAGTTATGAAATTAAAATTAAAATTGAAGGGTACAAAATTTAAAAGGAATTTCTCCAAAATCCTTCCTCGTTGGAAGGGTGCCACTTTAAATTGTACAACAGACTCTAAGGATATTTAAGTTAAGTTAAATTAATATCTTTATCGATTTATAGCCCCGGGAGATCAGTTTATGCTGAATTTTTTTTTTTAATGATTTGATATGGCTAAGTATGCCATAATCAAATCAGTATAACCGTATAACTAAAATATTGATTCTATTGATTAAATAAGAAATTATGGGATTTATGCGATTGATATCCGCAGTTTCGTATGGGAGGGCGGGGCGTCATGCGACACGTGATGATGTCGTCACAAATTTGATCTTTTGTGAACATTCGCATATGTCTGCCTCCTTCGTTCCCTTGACAGGAGAACCCCGACATTGGACTTTTGGGATTTTATATCCTTTTGTGTCATATGGTCGGGGTCTTCGGGTGGTTTGGTTTGGGGGTGCTGCTGTTCTGAGGTAAGTTCTGGGTTTATCCACTAAAAATTAATCCAATCTCCTCATCATTCATTAAACTTACAAATTCTAGTCACTTCACTTGCTCATCCCAAACTTCCACAAAGCGAGAGGTCAAGTGTTCGCCAGCACTACAATTCTGCACACCCCAATATGCAGAACTTCATAGGACTTGCTCAGGCCAATTTGGCAAGCACGGACGCAAAGGAAGACGCCCCTTGGTACGTAATTGTATTTTAACCGTTGGCCTAGAGTTAAATTACGCATTAAACGTTCCTAAGAATGTTGCGTAACATTTCCAATTTCTGTTCGCCCTGTGTAGGTATGTCAAATATGGTGCCAGAGGGTTTGGGACTATCGCTGGAGGATGTAAGTTTGAAACATGACTCATTTCGAACAAACGCTACGTTCTAGATACTGTTACTGACTACCTATTCTATAAGGCCTTATCATGTCCAAACAAAAGAGGATGCATCATTATCACACATCATGACATGTTTTCGTTGTTATACTTTCCTTTCAGTGGCAATGTTAATGGGAGCGCTGAACACCATCACAAGTATATTAGACCCCTTATGCATTGTACTCAGCATCTGGCAAGTGTAAGATGACCCCTCAAAAAACTACCTTTGGAAACTAGCCGAGCTATTACGCCCATTAATGTTTTTGATCTTTGATGCTCATTTTAGAGTACTCGGGTTCGTCGTGATTTCGCTGGAATCCCCATGTTGTTGTTTCTTCGTGGAGCATGTCGGAACGGTTACACAAAAGATTGACTCGAAACCTCTCGTCTTCAAGGCGGCAGCTTATGTACTGTAAGGAATTCTTTATGAAGTCGAGTATTATCCATGCTTTCATCTCCGAGCATCTTCTGTGGAGTTAAAAATCAAGAGTCCTCGGCCCCTTGTAATGCGAATTCTCACTAGAAGGGGCCGAGGACCCTTGGTTTTTATCTCCCAAGAGGTGCACGGAGATAAAGAAACCCATGAATATGAGACGGATGTTTGATGATTCATGATTTATCGTTTTCCAGTGCTCCACTACCAACGCTGTTTTTCTGCTTCGGTTTTCCAACTTTCTTCGGCTCTGGGATGATTGTTGGAGCTGGTGTCATGTACGGGTTCATCGCCCTCGGCAAGAAGTGAGTCCGATTTATTACTTTTCTAATTGTACATTGGGCAAGCGTAAATTAATTTAAGTGGAGGTGGGAGCATGTATGTGAATGGCAACATGAGTGGGAACACTTTAACGCATCTTTTGTTTGACTGTTTGTGTGATGTACTAGAGCCCCAAGGGAAGCTATGATGGCGACAGCAAGTGGTGGTCAAATGGGGAATGGGCCACAACCGAATGTTCAAAACCAGAGTCTAGTGGATGACCCCGAGATCTGGGGGTCAAACAACTACTAACCACCACCACCACATCAACAATTACTTGCTGCTTTCTGTTATGTTCTCCTTCTGTTGTGTTCTCCTTCTGTTGTATAGCTAAATCATTCAAATCAACAATCCGTTCCTCATATCAATCATCTCCTTCCAGAAAACATTCCTGACTCACACTCAATCCAAATTCAAGTCCATGTTCCCAGTCTATTCCTTTTTATTCCAACTGTTACGTTCCTTCATATTGCATGCCCTGTTTTACGTCTTTCTCCGCATTTTTAACCAAATTGTGTTTGCTTAATTTTACTATTTTATAAATTTTTATTATTTTTATAATTATAATTTTCTGTTTTTTCACATTCCGTTTTATTTTTCCTTTGCAAAAGAGCTTCAAGGGAAGAAATGGCACGGAATGCTCAGACGATCCTCCCCGTCTCCAACCCCAACGTCCCTCCAGCGGACAAGCGAATCCTTGTTGAGGACATGGATGACCCAAATCCATTTTCACAACCGTTTAAACCATCACCGAGTTACGTGGATTCGAAGGGAGGCTACGGTGGCCCACCTCCAGCCTACACTGACCTCCAAGCCCCCACCAACGTCTCGAACACCGTTGGATGGAACACGTCATTTGCCCCACCCAGCTCGTCAGTCAACGGAAGCTCCGCCAACAATGTCAACCCTGTTTCCAGTAACCCCTACAACCCATTCCAATAAGGGAATCCTCGCCGCTGCATGCCCCAGTTAATCAGCGAGGTTCTGTGATGATTCAACTTTGTTCCATTTTGGTAATTTCCTACGCAAACAACGTCAGTTAGAGACCCAAAACAAGGAATGGAGACCCCCATTATTTATAATTTAACGTTTATTCACTAATTATGCAAATTCAGCTATTATTTTTTCCGCCAGTCCAACTTAACGATCATGATGACTTACTAAACTTGACGTAGAAACGGAACGGCGTAGTGGAGTTTTTTTTAATTATGATTTAAATGAGCGCGTATTACTGGAAGAAAGGTCAAGGTGAAGTGGAGAAGGTCAAAGGTGATGGAATGAGGAAAGGGAGGATTGATCTCTCTCCCTTTCCTCCCAATCATGCTGTAAGTTGATCCAGCAGCACGGAGCGATTTTCCAGTAATTCCACGTCCTGACTAGTTTTTGATACCCGACGTGTCAATTACTTCTTAATTATTAGTGTCAAAACGTGTATGCATTGTGCCAGAGGGTGAAGGGATGGGTGTAGCAGGGGTAAACAGACGAAGATTAGTTAATAATTAATAATTGATTCCTTAAGTTGTTCATTAGAGGATCATCTCTCTCCAACTGAAATTCTGTAGTAGACTCAATAATAAACGACATGAGCCAATCAGAAGAGGTCATGTGGGGTCACTTTTATTTTTACCTTCCATCATGTAATTTTAAGCACTTGAAGGAAAATTCGGGCATAGAATTTCTCTAAAAGTTAGGTGCTATTGCTAGGTTGAGTGCTAATGGATGATTAATTGCAAGTGCTAATTTCTGATTGCCAAATATTAACAAGCTTCATGACCTAAATCTCTAAAAACACACTTTGGATGAGTGGTGGATCACAATGTAATGTAATAATTTTAATGGAGTAGGGAAGGAGGGGTCAATGAGAGTTGTCTGCCATGTCAGGTTTGCACAAAGTGAGGTCACCTGACTTGTGTTAGGTGGAACCTAACAGAGGTCAGAGGTCACTCTTCCCTTCTCCCCAGATGTATATTGCTAAAGAACATCTCAACGAATCAATTTGTCCCTACGATAATACAGAAACTAGCTAAGATACTTTGGAGGAATAAGTTAAGGCTAGTTATGTCACACACGCATTCATTCTAACAATCCCCTTCCAACAGACATACTCTATAGGAGAGAATCATAAATTACTGAACATCAAAAGCAATAATTCTAAAATTAACAATGGAATATCGAAGAAAGCACCGGCGGAATAAATTAAAGAATACTGAAGCCTTTACGCTCCTCCCCCTCAGCACTTCCCCCCTTTGGAATCCGAAACTAATCTCCAAGGATTATTGCAAAGGGACACTGGTAAGGTTCATTGACTTGACTAATTTCGTCACGTGATCCTCCCTGGAGAAAGGTGACTGGAGGAGGCGTCTCCTGTACGGAGTGATTGACCATTTCCAGTAACTTCAAATGCAAATGCATTAGGACTAGAGAGATAGTGAATATTTAGGAATGAACAAATGCGAATGGAACGAACGAGGGGTAAACTGGTGGTAATTCATCAGTTAATGCATGAAGAAAAATCGAGGAATATTGGCTAAAGGAATGAGAAAAATAGGACCAGAACTACACACTTTCCCTTCCTTGAGGGCTTGGGGTTATTTAGGTATTACTCAATTCCTTCAAATCGTGAAGAAAACCTTCTGGGACCAAGATGTGAGTAGATCCTGGATAAGAAAAATACGAATTTCAATTAAAAGTTCCGCATTTGGCGGAATGAAAATGGCGAGAAACTTACCAACGATAACTTCCCAATTTTTAGAAGAATTTGTAACCTCGTAAGCTGATCGCATCTCGGAAAATGTGCACCCGCCCACAATGAAGACGATGAGGCGTGGGAGATTCTTAATGTTCTGTTGACCTTTTTCACGGTGCCACTGTCCGTAGCGTGCACTTTGAAAAAGGAAAGTTATAATTTGCTAAACGTGCCTGTGGATGAGATTCTAAGAAGTAACTGCCGAAGGTATTACCTGGTAGCAGGGCCACGGTATCCAGAGGTGGCTGCTCGTCCTGCCCAGAAAGGAAAGTGCTTCTGATCCAACTTGTCCTCGACGGCATCCTCCATGATGTCCTTGACGACTGGTGTCCATCGGGACATCTGGTAAGTCTGCTCCGTGATTCGTTCCTTCCGGGGGACTTGGTAGATTTTTGTCTTTTTCTAAAAGTGAGAAAAAAATTGACTAATTAGTTGAGTGGTAAGTAAATTGTCTGTGCTGGGAAGCTTTTTTTTCGTTTACCCCATCGAGCAGAACGTTGCATCCGAGATGCGCCATGTTGGTGATGATACATCGTAAATCTGACTCAATATTTGCATGTTGGATCAACTTGTTCAGATTTTCCTCCGTGATTCCATTTTTGGAGAGCACATAAAGGAGAATTATCCGAAGTTTCTCGTAGCTTGAGATCCCAGCAGAGTTATTATCCAGTAAGATCGGGACGATGTTTCGCATGTGGTCTTTGATCTTCTCACCTTCTGCGTTCGTTCCCATTGCCAAATCCTACAAAGTCAAATCAAACAACCCTTAAAATTTGAAACTTTTACTGAAACAATAAAATTGATTGATTCGTTTAGCCTTTACCTGCTCTACTTTACAGAGCATGTCAACCCGATTTTGGTAGGCTTTCATACAGTCCTCTGCCAAGTGGAGATGCGTAGCATATTTACTCAACTCCTTCTGATACTGCGGCATCTTCTTGATCATCTGACCCAAATCCTTCATCGACGTCTTGTCACTAGGCATTCGCTTCGAATCGATAAACTTTTTCAAATTTTTCGTCACATTCCTGCAATGATAACAGAGGCATAAGTCAACCAGCCAAAGTTTCACTAATAATTCAAAATTTTCGATATGCCCGGATTGCTTACTGGGAGACGACAGCAATGTGCTGGTGGCGTAACTCAACCCAAAGGTCATCATCTGCAGAAAACAACAATTAGTCATATAGAGGTATTGGTAGTACGAAGGTGTACTTTGGGTACTTACTATCGTCCAGTAATACTTCCTTCTCCGGGCCCCCAGGTGCCTGTCCCTCATATTTGTAGACATCATTCTCAATGTTAAGAAGATCATAAGCCATGGCCTGGAACGTGAGCTCATGGAGCAATGGGGAGACGCAGTCGAAGCCACGATCTAGAATCAAGAGCTGCGATCTTGCCTTTTCCGGACCTTCTCCCATTGTGGGCTCGTCCGCTTTGTATGCATCCAGTTTCTGCTGAACCATTTGAGCCAACTCGACGTTTCGCTCAAAATCTCCCCTGGAATCAACAAAGCGTCATGACTTGAGCATACATTTCATCTGTTCACACTTGACCGATCCCTGGAAAGTGGGCCTTCTGGTTACCTGTATCTGACTGATGGATATTCCCCCAGAGTGGCACAGAGTGTAGCGATTTGTTCTGCCATCCGTTCCATGTTGGAAGCCCGTCCCGAGGAGAGCTGTGGATTGTAGTAAAGCTGGAAGGACTCGGGACAGTCAAGGGAAAAGACTTGATGCTCATAAGGTAGGAAAGCAATGTTGATTTCTTTGAGGGTCTTAATTCGCTTCCCGCAGGGTGACTTGCAGAGTTCGTTGAAGAGTTCTTCCGGGCAAACCTCAGTGAAGAAGACGTGGACACCGCGGTACATTGTCCGGTTCTGGTTGTCAAAGTCAGCCATCAGGGCATTGACAGACTTGACTGATGGGGTAATGAGATAGATTGCATCCATGGAAGAGAGTGGCTCTCTCTTCTTATGAATGTCTTCTACAATTGTTATCCCTTCTGCTGCAATGTCATGCATTTTACAACAGGCGGAAACCATACGCATGGCCAGTTGATCTACAACAAGCACTCTCCATTCCACGGCCGTGGCCTTCTTGTTCTTGCTTCCGGAGCTCACTGCGGTCCCACGGATGACATCGTTCATAATTTCTGAAACAGGAGGTAACAGAAACATACATTAATCCCAATAAACAACAAATCTTGGGGAGTTTGACATCATGTCTTGACAAATCCAAATCTAACAGCTGATTAATCCAACAATGTCAACAAGAGGCAAAATCATATGCTGCTAGTCATGTCAAAAGGAATGGTTTGGACGGATAATTAGGTGTTATAAGATAATGATTAACTTACTGAGTCCGACCAACGTTTTAAGCGCCATGGTAGTTGACCTTTTGGTTAGGTGTAAAAAGGCGGGGGCGAATTCCTTTGGTGGTGACCTAATTTGAAGTCCTTGGTTGGTTGGTGTAGAGGCGTAGGATGATAAACTCCCTTGACTTGGACAGAGACAGGGCAAGACTGGAGGATATGTGTCATGCGCTGGAGCCGAATTTTACATGTCACAGTTCAGGAATTAACGGGGAAAATAGAGGAGCTGGAAAAAGGCTGGACAACTTTCTCCCCCGTCATGTGACGTCATGCCCAACTCAAACAATATAACACAGCCTCCACTAGTTTTTCCAGAAAATTAACCGCAATTCCAGCAATTTCAGCAAACTCGGCATATTTTCCTTATACCCTGGATTTCGGAATTAGCAATGATGGGTTTTGCTTTCAATTGATTTCAGGCACAAACATGCAGAAATGACGTCAAATTTCGCATTTCACAATTTTCCCAACTGCCCAACTCGGAAATTCCGCAATGTGGGCGTCACTTTCACTTCGGAAGAAAACAACGCCAAAACGTCATTATTCCTAAAAGGTTAAAGCTCTTTTATTTTAAAGTTCCTTAATTTTACAATAAATTATTGCAGAGGTGAAAGGTTACATATGGAAGACATGCAGTATTCCAAATATTTCTTATCTAATTGTTGCATTTTTTAAGTTCAGGAATGAATTGTTCAATTTCTATCACTTTTGTTCAGAACCAACGTGAAAACTTTTGCCTTTGGCCTCATAACAAAACTGGCGTCTACTGTTTTCAGAGGTCGGAGGCATTATTGCAAAGTTCAACTTGGATGGTGACCCAATTCTGCTAGATTAATGGGATTAACTCCTTGGCATAAACTCAAGTTGCATCCACCTGTCCCACAAAATCAGTCACCAATTACTTGAATTGTTGAAACAATTGATTACAAATTAGCAACAATCCCCACGCCCCCCACCCAAGCAAAATGGAATCATAAGCTGGTTTGCCTGTGAGCCTTCTCTGGTACAAGATTTCCTCGACATACTGACAAGGGCACAATTGACGGGGGCAGTGAAGTGGGACCTTGTCCGCGGAAGTGGCGAGACCTCGGCCAAAGTCTTTTGACCACCGTCGGACATAGCGAAGTAAAACAAGGAGCCCAACGCTCTAAAATTCCAAACGTGACAAAAATAATTGACTTGAAAAGTAAACAATTCATAGGGACAAAGGAACATAAAAATTTGGACCAAAAACCAAGGAGCAGCGCTACGTGCAACGGGGGTCTACACAACCTTAAACTCAGCAATTACTAATGTAAACTAACAAATAATTTAAGTAAACTTAGAAGTGAGACAGGAACACTGCAAAAAATGGCAAGGGATTGTGATTGTTCTTTGTGTTGATTGGTTGATTGACCACAAATGAAATTGGGCAGGTTGCTTCTTCAGGGAACTTGCATGGCTGGAGAGTTGCTGCTGGCTGCACTCGTACCCGTCATGACCGGTAGGCAAGGGCACCACCCACTGCATTCGTTTTGAGCTCCAATCGGTTTGTGCCGGAGATACTCTTGGACGTACTGGCAGGGACAGAGGGCAGAGGTCAAGTGACGAGGGGCCGAAGGGTTCTCGGTCCCTTCTCCCACGGTCCAATCCAAGCGTCGCCTCAAGTAGTCCTTTGCCCACCGTTGCACGTATCGCAGAAATAAACTTTCTCCCCTCTGATGATCAATTAATAATCAAGAATCTTACAAATCAAGCGGGAGGGTGAATGATTAATTTGTATTGGTGAAAATGGTCATTACCTCCTTCACTGGGATTCGACGAGAATTTTGTGGCCCTGTGATGACGATTTCCACGTCACGGGCATCGAGTTGACTCTGGATTCGGGATCTGTCCTCAGTTGTCAGGATTTCTTCGAGGCGTTTCTGCGTTTACAACGAGGTCAGGGAACATAAAAAATTTTACGACCGTCAGCGTCAGCTTCCTGAAAGAATTTCACTTACAATGCACTCGGTAGGATCAAAGTAGATGAAGCAGAGATGAACTTTGTGACAGGAAATTCTGCCACGGTCATCCAATCCTAGGATCAATTTGTGCTTGATCAGGATTCGATTGACTCGGGCCATACACCGCTCCAGCCCTTGATTAATCTTAATTTTGATGTACATGCAGAGAAAGACGGCACCGGCGTTGATAATTAGCCATGAAATTCCTAGGGCAAATAGTCCAATTCCCATGACCCCACTAAAGAGGATGATGAGGAGGATAAGGAAGGCCGTGGAGAGCCACGCAGCAAGGAGTCGCTTGTAGCAGACCGTATAGGCATTGAAGCGAAAGTCCGTCGTGAGCTGTTCCATGGCCGTTACAAATTCCTCCACGGTCAGCGTCAGTCCAGCCACCATGAGTTCCTCGGGGACTAATTCGGGACGGAACGACGCCGGCGTGACCCAAGGCCATTTCGAGTTGACCGGCAGAATTGAGACAATGACGTCACCATTTGCTGCAATTAAGGCACAAATTCCATTATCAATCCACCCCCGCTCATCGCTACTTTCAAATTTCCTTACTGAATCCGGCTGAAGTAGTCCTTTGCGTATTTCCTCCATTTTGTGTAACCGGTGCTGGCACGACCTGCCTCGGAGGGGAATACCTCAGCTCCACATTCTGCAAATTGTCAGTTGGTGGGACGCGAAGGGGGGAAGTGGGGCGCTTCTGCTGAGCTGAGATTCCGGTATGGACCACTTCGACCGAAGTTTCCAAGACGGCCGCTGCCTGACTCGCTGCAGTCTCCCCTTCCTCTTCATTGAATTTGACCCATTTCCGGGATTCCTTGGCCCCTCCAGGATTTCCGGATGGATTTGCCTTATCTTGCTCTTCTTCCATATCGGACTGATAGGAGTCAAGTGGGCTCTTCTTCGTCACCACACCTCGTTCAAGTGAGGTGCTTTAAGTGGAGAAAAGACGGAAACAGGTGAGCATCCACTTCCACCTGTCTCATCCCTCGGGGACAACAAGCTGGGAAGTAAGTAGTGTTGTTGGATATGAAGAACAATGCCATCAGGGGGTAACTTTGTTGGGCAATGTTACCGAAGAAGATGCTTACCAAAATAGCTCAGGGGCTATAGGCACAGGGAAGCACAAATCTCACACCTAAATGGAAAATAACAATACCCCATGCTTCCCCTGTATAGAAGAACCCACACACCTCCGATCTGCTGGCACGCATTCATTATTCATGCCCAACTGATTTCAGCGTTGGGAATTCCAATGGAATTGCGCTTCGGCTCGAGTAATTGCTCCTCCCCGTCGCCTAGGAAACCAAATGGTAAACAATGACGTGAAAACAAATCAACGATTCTCTCGGGGTGGCTTCCCTTTTTGCGCTGAATCGATTTTCATACTCAGCTAATAGAATTGGAACGCCAGGACGAAACCTGCCCAGGGCAAATTGTACGGCACGGTCCCATAAATTCGGTTTCCATAAAGCTCCCTCGTTAATATGGTACGAGCGTAGAACGTTGTCTTTGCAGCGATTTTGATGAGCGCGCTAAACTAACCCTGTATGTTTTAGGGTGTGGATGACAAGGATCAATATCAGAAGCTCCTATCCCTGCCGGGTGTAATTGGAGTCATGGTAATCAATCAAGATGGATTGGCCATTCGCTCATCTTTTCCCAATGAGGAGACGGTGAAATATGGTGCAATTGCACCGTTGGTGGTGAAAGTCCGGGACGTGATGCGGGAACTGACTGCAAGTGACGATGGTCTAAGTGAGGGAAGACACGGATGGCGTGATCCCCAGGATGACCTCACTTTTATCAAAATTCGGACCATGAACCATGAAATCCTGGTTTCGCCATGCGGTAAAGCTATAAGTAGCCCAAGGGAATCAGCGATGCCTTATTTTCATTCTAGGATTCCTAATAATTTGGTTACTTTCCAGACAATGCCGACTTCTCAATGATCGCTCTTCAACGACCTTTGAATGTGGAAGTGGACGAAGAGGCGGAGGAAACTAAAGAAAAGGCAAAAGTCAACAAAAGTGATCAATGACTTTAAAAAATGACTCTTTCTTCCAAATTAATTTACTGTCTTCAATTCATATACAAGTCGAATTTTGAATCATGAATAAATCCAAAATTTGAAGGGAATGACTTGCCATTTTAGTGACGATGCACTCAATAAATGAAACTGACAAAAGTGTTGGATGACCTTTATCAGTCATACCATCAGTACCAACCGATTGATTAGTTGACCCATGGATTTTCATCCTCTTTGGTAGAAAACGAAGCGATCTTCTAGTTTTGATTTTTCAAAGGGCGGGAAACTTCTGGAAAATCTCGTTCACGAGGCATCAATCACTTTTTTTTTTATCTTATCGCTCATCGCTATTTATTTCGCCGAGCCTCCGGTATATTTAGTGCAGTGTCATCGATATCCTCTTCCTCGTGGTCGTGAACCTTGACCTTACACTCGCTGCAGTAAGGGAATCGGTCTGGTAAGTCCTTTTCAATTGTAACTATATATGTGTCGCTTCGAATTCTAATATCTTTTACTTCTACTTTTACTTTCAGGTCAGGTCTTAGTATCAACAACCGGACAGTTTGCTGTATGTTCAAGAACTCATGATGAATCAAATCCGTGACGTGCATATTCTCTCAGGAAATATTCTAAACAAGACTTTGACAATCCGAAAAGGCACTGACACGGCATCGGAAGAGGTGAGTTTAACAGTTGTATTCGCTTCCCATTAATCTCACCCCTGCGCAACCGACCCAGCAGTCAGCACTGCATGACATGAAAGAAGATCACGTAACTCACTGTCACTTTTGAAGTAATTACGAATTGTTTGGCATTGTGTGCTCATTTAGTTGTACCTAAGTCTCAAATCCTGTCTCGAGAATGCCAAGGAATTTGACACCGGTAAAGGAAACTCGATTGAGGTAAGGTTGAAACTTTCCAGTCAAGTCGGTTTCTGTTCTTGTTTTTCGGAGAGTACAATTCTATTATTGTGTACTACGCAGGTGAACAATACTGACGACAACAGTAACGGTGGGAATGGATTTGGGGAGGATAGATCAGGGCTCAAAGTGAGTCTGAAACTATTCCTGCACAACGTTGAAGAAGAGGATATCAACCAAGCAATTGATCGTGGATTGGAGCAGAGTTCAGTGGACTACCTTGATACCCTAGTCGTCTCTTTTCCTGGACAAGATAGACAGTCTCGTCTCACACTGGATGTAATCCAGAAAACATGGCTGGTGCTGGAGGATAACGTGGTCAAGAATCGGGTCAAGATGATTGGGATCTGCGACTTGGATACGCAACTCTTTATCCAACTTTACAACTGGACTAAGGTGAAACCTTCCATTGTCCAGATCAATCTCTCATCCTGCTGCGTTGTTCCAGTAGAACTCTCATCATTTTGTAAGGAAAACGGAGTTCAGTTGCTGACACACTCGGATCCTATGGGTAAGCTGGGTTCAATATAAAACCTTTCTGGAGTCATGCCTCAATGGCAAGGGTCATCGCTGATTACATTTATTCTTCCACCAGATATCCTTCCGGAAGACAAACTGGGAGAATTGATGAAGCCACTGGAGTCTCAGCTAAATGTGGGCGAAGAAGGTCGTCAGAAGTTCCAATGGGAAACAAAATGGATCCTCCGTTACCAAATTCACCTCAAAACTCGTGGAGTTTTAGCTTCGAAGGGATATGTCGCTTCCTTTCTACTGATCTAGGCGGAGGTCTCCCAGCGTCGGGTCCACTCTCATCCTTAGTGATTCCACGTGACTTTTAATCGTTCATTTACCATATTCCAATTGAGCAGAATACAATTTTAGTCAAATAAATTAGTGCGCTCTAAATGTAGCTGGAACTTGATTTGTGGTCACTACTTCATGTCATCCAGGAGCTCCCTGCTGTGGTTTTGTCATTTGTTCTGTTCTTACCTTTTGTTATTCTTTCTAGTAACTCTTGTCCATGATGTGTATTCCTGGTTCTTATGTAACGGAGGCACGCGCGGCCTGGAGGTTGCTCAATGGCGTCTTCTGCGTCTACAAACCCACGAGAATGTCCAGTAAGCAGCTTATGGAGGAAGTCCGTAACAAGCTTGCCCTGGGCCTTAACTCTATGAAAGTACGTGAGCCGGAGACGATGGTGGAAATCAATCGAATTGAAGGGAACTCTACAGATCTACTGAGTAGCCAAGAGTTTTCGATTGTCAAGAAAAGCCCGAAAACCGAACTGGAGAGGTCGTTCGCCAAGGAAATTGTTGCAGAGATACCAGATGGACCAGACAAGATCCAGATTGTTAAAGGCTCAAACTATGCGGATCTTACACTCGTGGTGGGTCCTCGTTACCAGTCGCAGGACATTAAGTTGTTTGATATAAGTCGACTGGGAGGTGACACTTCGGGACTTTCCGGTATGTCTGTCTGTTTTTGCTGCCAAAGGTCATTGACCTTACCTTGACTAATTCAAATGTTTGTTCTTCAGTTCTAGGGATTAACCGTGGAATCCCGACTGTCCGGACTTTGTACAATTTAAGATGGCTGCGAACTTACATACTTTCTGGTAAATTCGGAATATCCACCAACACAGGGTTCATCACTGGGAGGATTATTGACAAGGCCACGTTCCATCGGATCCAGAAACCAATGCTCGACCGATTCCTAGCCTCAACCCAAGCTGCTCACCAGAAAAACATGTTCGCGTACGTAAATCTTATGGAGACTCCTCATTTTCATGACCTTTACACTTATGTATTCAAGCTGAACTTGGATTAATATCTGCGCAGGGCCGCTGGAGTACCGCTGAAAAGTGACCGAGCCTATGAGATGGCAAGTCAAGGTCACCCGCGCCCCGAGAACAGCTCCACCCCATTAATCTACTTTTTAAAATGCACCAAGTTTACTCCGCCGGACTTTGAAATTGGTAAGAAATTCACAGAACACCAACCCCACGACACGATCCAAGTTAGGAACCCATTAGGCTTTGATTTATTCTCTTCATCATTGTAGGCGGAGTCTATCCGTAACGACCTATTTTGTGCCAATCATTCTTCCTTCTAGTGAAT
>JAQIWD010000200.1:0-28885 GCA_034694825.1 Anurida granaria
TGAAATTTCATAGTTCACATTTCAAGATATGAAAAACTGCAATGATAACTTTTTGAATAGGATTTATTTGAAGTGAAAAATAATTATAAATATTTCCGGATTTAAGTTAACGTGTTATCCTCAGTGGTAGTTATAAAACTGGCAACAATGCTGAGTTACCTTGTATTGGATGGGAGGTGCCGGTTGGGTACTTTGGCGGTGTGTTTGGGACATCGTGTGGAAACCCGAACGCGAAGTATGTTTTTGAGGTGAGGGTGAGGCGAGGAGGAACGAAGACGCAGCAGAAAGAAAGGAAGAGCCCCTTTTCCAAAATGCTTCTTTTCTATTGATCCCACAAAATAAAGGGGGAATTTCAAAATCACTCTTCCAAGGCGTCCTTCTTCCTTATCGTTATCAACATCCAACTTTCACCACAACTTTAAAAATCCATAATTAACCAATTATAAAATTAATCTCACAGTTCACCTCCTTATTTCGTCTAACACACTCTTGTCCAGAATTGAAATTACGCCATTACTCCTGCTTAATTTCAACGAGTTGTTTTGAACCCTTGAACAGGGGGCTCAAGCAGAGCCCCTGCCAAGCAAGGACGATGTCGATTTAAATAACGAAAAGAATAAAACCTACATCCAACCTTTTCACATCCAGTTTTTGAACCCACATGTATTTCTTTTCCGAACTTACCCTTCACTTTAGTGAATCTGTAATAAAGTTCGTTGTTCCTCAAATATTTTGCGTCCTTTATTTTTTTTTTTGTAAAAACAACAATTCATTTGTCAATAAATTATAAACACGAAATCAATAAACTCGTTTGGTGAAAGTGAAAGTTTTTGTCGAAGGCGTAAATGGTAATCCTACGCTGCCTTTGTGAAAACGACAAGCTTGAAGCGCTTTCATCCCCACAGAGATAAAAGATTGAATAACTGACAGGTCAGGCATTCGCAGCGATTCGATGACGCATTGGGATTGTGAAATGTCAAAGACGAGTTTCACGTGTATCTGTCCTCCCGGTAAGTGACTTCATCCTTCTTGTATGTCATTTTATGAACAATTAGGTTGGGTTATGATGAATTTTAATTCCCGTTGAATGCTGCGGACAGTTTTAGATCTTATGACTTGGAATCCTTGCTTACTTGTTAATTAAATTAGATTGGATAATGTAGTTTGTAAGCTAAACGTTGAGATAGGTTGTGAAGTTTTATTATGATCAGTAGCCTGTTCTTTTGTGATTGTATAGTTTGTGTGGGTGTTTTTGGATAATGTTTGTCTATTAGAATGGACACAGGACATTGCATATTGTTTCAAGAGGGGGCACAATGGTTACTTATATGGTTAGTCATCTTCATCTTCATCTTACGCCTGCCTGTGGAATAGTGGTGACTTGAGTAGGCATTTTATAAAAGGGTTAGGTTAGGGAGCTTCTAATATCTAAAAATGCTTGGTACTCTTCGGTAGAGATGTAATGTAAGTAGAGAGAGAGATGGGAGTTGTGTTAAGTTTGAAGATGAAACGTAAGGAGAAGTGAGTGGGGTTTTAGTTTGAGAAGAAGAAGGAATGAGACTGAAGTTGAAGGAAGACACCCGACCAAGAAAGACGAGTAGGAGCGGAGATCTTGAATTACTCACAATTACCAACATCAATTAATTCACACTTAACTTTACATCACTTCTGTAGTCTTTGGTCATGTAAATAATTCCACATCTTATTTTTATAAAATGGTATCATTCTAATCACACACTTACACCACAACACCAAAGTCAGTAGTGCCTTATTCTCCACGTAACCAAACGAACAGGCGACGACGGGAGAACCAATCGAAAACAAAGGGAATTCAAGTCTTCTACAAAGTGCCATAAATCAATTAGTAATATTAGAATACGACGACGACCACGACGGTATCATACGATGACTGATAATAATGAAACCAATAATAATAATACAAACACCAACCTCGCAGACTACTTGGCCCAACTCATCAAAGACAAGAAGCAGCTGAGCATCTTCCCAAATTGCTTCCTACATCTTGAACGGCTTCTTGACGAAGGTAAGGAAAATTTACACTGTAAAAAACCATATCACGCCGATTCATGAACAGGAAATAGGCCTTGATTGTAAAATCTAGAAGTCATTTAGTATTTTCTTAGGAAATTTGGAAAATCTTGGATGTTTTATCAGGTTTCGATTTGTGAATGGCTTTTGGCTTTAGATATCAAAGGAATGCGTGCAGCTGCTGCAGCACGAAATTTAGAAATTTCGTGGTTAGGCACAAGCACAAAGGCTTGTTAAAATGTTGACGTGTTTCAAATAAAAAAAAGGAAGCATTTTGAGTCTCCAATCGCTTGCTTAACTTTGTAAATTTTGGATTGAGTTGCTCAAATTACCTATTGGCAAATGAGATCAATTTAGGATTGACAAGGATTGGACGAAGAGTGAAAGTAATCGAGATTTGGAAATCCTAAAAGCGTCATTCATTAGATTCCCTCCTACACGCCAAAAAATCCTCAATACGCATTACGATTACGAGAAGGAGTAGAAGAAGTGAGATTACTCATCTAAAAACTCCCTTTGCTTACACACCTGGGATCCAAAATTAGTAAAATGTGGGGATCCATACATAATTTCCAGATTTTAACTGGATGGGACTTTAGCTTTATTGATGAATTACAACTTGTGTTAAAAATCTACTTGGATTTTAGTTCAATTTAAGTTTAAAATTTCTATTTTTGATTACCAGAAGGGTCTTTCTCTTCGCCCATAAAAAACTAGGAGTCAGAAAAGTGTGTAGGAGGATGGGAAGAGTTACGGCAACTTTTTTGGATTGCAAGGCGTTTAGCCCTTCCATCTTTCCTTGTGTTGGCGTCTGTAATCTTTGCTTCCTTGTCCTCAGTACTCTCTCGTGTCTTTTGTGTAGGTGTTAATAATAACGTCAAGCCCAATAAAGGAATGCTGCTGGGAAGTTGTGGGCTCACAGGCTCACATGTACTGCGACTGCAGCAGCCTTAACTTCCTAAGTTTCGCTAATTAGTGTCCACTTTATATTTCGGGAGAGAAAATTCAAAGTGACAATGGAAGGTGTGTGAGATGGTTACTAATGTTGATGATAATGATGATAATGCTCCTGGATTTGCTTTCTTGCAGAAATTAATAAAATTCGCACAAATCTCTTCCAATTAACCGATGAGAAGACGGAACCTTTGGACCTGCCCGAAGCAGTTGGAACCACTGTCACCTGTACAGAAAAGATTTATGTGCCAATCAAGGATTACCCAGAGTTTAACTTTGTGGGAAGGATACTGGGTCCGCGTGGGATGACAGCAAAACAGTTGGAATATGAAACTGGATGCAAAATCATGGTCAGAGGAAAAGGATCCATGCGAGACAAGAAGAAGGTACGCAGTAATTCGACGCTGCGTGGTCTGTCATTTTAGAGAGAAGAAGTCATGATCATGATACGAATTAGGACTTGCATGCTTTTAGCGCTTAACGCAGTAACTTCGAATGAACCAGGCCAAAAAAAAATGAAGTGAAGGCTTCTTCCTGACTTTTTTTGAAATGGTTCCAAAAAATCTCTAATTTTAGATCCAAGACACCAAATCCTTCTCTAACTCCATTTTTTGCCAGTTTCTGTTCAAATCCTTTCCCCCTATTTTTCTGTCTACATTTCCGTTTTAGAGGAAATTTTAATGAAAACATGAAATATGGGAGTAGAGCCATCCTTAGATTTTTTCTCAATCTTTACCGTATGTGGATTTGGAGTCGAGACGTTACAAACTAACTTTTTTGTGTCTTTTTTTTCATTTTTTTTTAACTTTATACAGGAAGAACAGAATCGGGGAAAGCCAAATTGGGAGCACTTAAACGATGAGCTCCACGTGTTGATCACGGTAGAAGATACAGAGAACCGTTGCAAGGTAAAGTTGCAACGAGCCAAGGAGGAGATCAACAAACTTCTGATTCCAATGGTAAGTATGCCCGGAAACCCAAAAAAAAAAGTTTTCGGAGACTTTCTCTCTCTTTACTTTGATCCTGTTGACACCGTCGAGATTGTTTGAGTAATCTCCTTCTTGGACCCCTGGGACCTTCTCTCCCATTTTATTTTCTCTTTCTTTTGATTTATTTAGGCCGAAGGTGAGGACGAGCTGAAGAAGAGACAGTTGATGGAATTGGCAATCATCAATGGAACCTACAGAGATTCAAAAGAAAACAAAATTGTGCCAAATAACTTGAGTAATTTGATTGCTGGGATGAGAAACTCTGCCAATCAGCAGCAGCAGGTGTCACAAATGGGACAATCCTCACCTGGCTCATTAGGTGACCTTCGAATTAACAATTGCACTTAATAAACTTTGCATCCACTTCAGGGGATTTGACGGTGAATCTAAAAGAATTTTTGTTATTCAACTCAGGTGCCCCACTGATAATCTCGCCATCTCACCATGCCCATCATCTCGCCGCCGCTCACATCGCCGCAGCAGCCCACGCCGCTGCGGCTCGGATCCAGCAGCAACCAGTCCCAAGCTTCGAGAACTTAATTTATACGACGCCAAATCCGTATGACTATTATTTATCATTAGCTGACCTCAGCCCTACAAACTCCAACAATTCTCAACATGCGCATCATTTGGAAACTTCAAATGGTTCGTTATTTATCAGATAAAATTTTAGCAAGTACTAAAGTCCTTTCTCTCTCTTTGGTTTTACTATTTTTTCAATTATCAAAAAACTCGCAATTCAGGGAAATCTTGGAGCTTTAAAATTTACTACATTCCAAATGAAAAAGTCCAAAGTCAAATTTTTTAAGCTTTTCTTATTATGATGAAAGTTAAGGGATTTTCGAGGCACGCGCATTTCCTTCATCTTGCTTTCTCCAATTTTTTCTACTTGAGTTTTGTTGTTCAATATCGAAAGTCTGATTTTGGGACGCTGATTTTCGCACAATTTTTACCACAATGAGTATTATTAGGATGAAGATGGTTAAGGTGATTGCTTCAATGTCTCTCGCCTTTCTTCTGCTTACACTTTCCTCTTTCTTTCCATTTTAATTCTCTTCTTAGTAGCAAGTATTATCTCGTACAATATTAATGAATTACTAATAACCAATTGTTGTTGATTAATAATCCTATTTTTCTCTTTTGATTCTTCCTTTCCAGTGGGTAAAATGATGAATTTGAGAAGATTGACTTCATTAAGAGATCATCCCTATCTAACACCCAGTACTACCACTACTACACCTCCTTAATCAATTAAAACCCCAACTAACTGCTGCAGAGCCTCCTGCCGCTGCTGCTACTTCTAAAAGAGCAATACTTATTACCACCTACAAATTACACAGGAGAACAGAATCTTCCGAATCCTCTTCCTCCTCTTGGTGAATAACAAAACAACAATGCAAATAAGTTTATTCATTCATTCATTATTACCAACTCACTATACTCTCTGTGTAAGTGTTTTGATGCCTCACATTTACTTGTCGTTTCGGGGTTAATTCGCTGGTAGTAACTCTCGTACTTCTGTAGTTAACATAATAGCCTTTCTTCTCTAATTTAAGTTATGCATTAATTACTACGTCTTAAAACAATTGCCAAACTATATATTAATGGATCCATTCTCGTGCCTTAGGAGGATCCCCACCTGACGGGGACCTCAACTTGTAACCGAGTAACCAAAACAATCAATTCAATGTGTACTTAATCCCCTACTGTTGTCAATCATCGCAAAGTGCTTTACTTGTTAATTTGTAGACTACTTAACGATTTATTACTTACTACTATTAGTGCCTTCCCCCTTCTGCCTTCTGCAATAATAATGAATGACGATCATAAATTAGTTTAAACCTTCTGACAAAGTAATCTCGCCAGTAGATCAAACGTAAAATGTATGTGCCTTATACTGATTTAGTCAAAAAATATTGAGAGCAATTTTTTTGTCGTCATTCGATGATGATGGTTCGTTCGTTCGTTTTTTACTCTAATTGTGGTAAATATGATGCGGAAATGATGTAAACGAGATTAGATTTAAAATTCAGTTCAACCCTGTTTCTGTTGACTTGTAAAATTGAATCTCATCATCCAGAATCTCTAGCCACTTTCAGTCCCAGGAAAATTTATCATTTACTCTTAAGTTATTAGTTTACACAAGTAGGCGTTTATTTGCCGTAAAACCCAGAATACAATACAGCCATTACACAACAATATAATTTATGTACTGGCGGAGTGTTTTTTTGATCGAAGGTTCCTTCAAAGGACCATCATCCCTGTCATGTCAGTAAGATTACTACAATGAAACATCCTTGTCGTGTGTGCAATAAATAATTGGACTCGTTTACGTCTCTATCGTTCCGCCTCCTCGTAGAATTCAATTGAGTTGGTGTCGTCTGTCGTGTTATTTGGACAAGTGGGGCCGGAAAAGCGTAACAAGGTGAACCAAGGACTACTGGAATTGAGGTTAGGGCTGCGGGCTCTCAGGTCTTTATTGTCAATCATTCATGGACATGGCCCAGTAGTCCTCGTTTGCACGGTGAGGTGAAAAGGGTGGAGGTGGACTAATGCTCCTCGGGTGACTAGTAACAAGTGGTTCCGTTCTATTTGTGAGTGACGGTGGTAGTGATGGTAGTAGTTCCCTCAGTTATTGTCGTGGTCCCATTGGAACAACTCCTTGAACAAATAAAGACCAAGAAAAGGGCAAAACCTTGGGAGAAAGTAATGGGAAAGTAGTTTTCCTCCTTGAAAGTTAGTACTATAATAGTAAGGCGAACGCCGCGGCGGCGGCACGAGCCGAGGAGTGTGACTCTGACTCTGATTGTGTTTTGGGAACGTGAGGCTTTCGGAGGGATTTACCGAGTGATACCCTCCTGAGTCCTTTTACCTCACCTTTCCCCGTCGGATTGAGTTAGTCCTCAATAGACTTTGGAATTAAAATTGCTCTGATACTACGCCCTGTCCCTGCCCTTTCTCTCCATCAGTCACAAGGCACCCAGGGAATCCGAAGAGGCAGGCCAGGTGAGTAGTGCCAGGGGGATAAAAGCTTCGGAAAACGTTGGTGCTCCTTTCCCCCCGTTTTCCAACTTTCTCTCGGAGAAAGTTGAAAATTCTCTTCTCGGGGGAAAGTATAAAAGGAGTGAAAGTGGAGCAAATGAGAAAAGAAGGAAAGTGAGGAATCAGGAGGATGGAGGAAGTGGTCATGGTTGGGTAAAGGTCAACCCCCCTTCATCCTCCGTTAGTCTCATCAACTCAAGTTTATAATTAGGAAGGGACGAAGGAAGTTTGGTCCAGAACTCAATTGGGCGGCGGCCCGAAGCCCCACGCACCAGCGGCATGTCCAGTGATGAGGGTAACCTGGAGGAGGAACGCGATCCAGCTGATGGTGGTGACGACGACCTCCAGCCAGCCGACAGTATCCCACGGGAATTCATCAAGAACATCCTATTGTCTGACAAGATCCTTAACAAGCGGACTTACTCTGTCGAGCAGTCATGTAAATCGAGCAGCCCTGGGGGTGCTGGGGCAAGGGAACCCTCCACTGCTCGCTCCATCAAGCGTACCTCCGCCCCCATTTTCAACCGCCATAACTCCTTTGGCTACGTGCCTATAAAACCAAGACGAAGTTTACCAGTGACCAGTGGGATGCAGACGCAGATGCTTCACCAGGCCACAAGTACTTCTTCCCTCCATCAGCAGCCTAAAGGGTACGTACAGATACTGTTTACCAAACTAACTTGCTAAATTCACCGCCGTCACTTTTACTTGGAACCACTTCCAATGACGCTTCCCCGAAGTCTTTTAACCAAAGAATTCCAATTTTAGAAGCATGAAGTATAACGTGAATTCCGAAGAAAACCTTTGGCTTATGCTCATCCTATTTCCCGAATTCGTCCGTGTTCTCGCCCCTCCCTCATTTCCTAACCTCGTTGATCCTCCTTCCACAAAGTTTTCTTTTCTAATCATCCAAATGAGTTCTTCTGAATTCGAAAGTTGGGCAGAAGGACGCTTGAGTTGATTCGAGTCCCCCTTAAGTTGATTGCTTTCTTGTGTCGTGTGCTACTTCTATTTCCGTCTCTCTGTGGAACTTAACCACGTAAGCGTGTAATAATTTGGCAGTTTGTCTCTGTCCTTTCTAGGCCGGAGGGATTACAAGTATCATCACACCCCCAGCAATATGTGCGACGTGAATCATTTTTATATCGTCATGATGAGGATCATAGCGACGTCGAGTGGAGTGGGTAAGAAGGAGAGCTCTTTACTTTCTTTTCTATTTGGGGAATTTCTCCTAGGAATTCCTCGGGAGGAGTCGGTCGTCGCTGCCTTATGCTAAATCGAAGCTCCTCTTCTCGTGCGCTCCTGCTCCTAGTCACGTTGCTCGCAAGATTACTAGACGTTGGCTTGGTTATACCCCCGACCAGGGTCTAAAGAACTCCACCATGCCATGGTACGCTGGTGGTGGTGGTGGTGGTGGTGGCGTAGTTCTAGTAGTGGTATAGAGATGAGAAAGACGTCAATAAGAGAGACGAAAAGGGTAAAGGAGATCTCCCGTGAGAATCTCTGATGGTGTGCAGCAGAGCGTCCAACTGGAATCCCCATTCCCAACCTCAGTCAGTTCCTGCTCGGAACCACTGAAATTAAGTGGCTTCCCAGCTTCACTTTCTCTTTTCAAGTGCTCAAAATTACAATTAGATGCATAGTAGTGGAGCAGGGGCAGGAGGGATTACAGGGAGTCCCTTTGCAATTCCCAAATTCCCACGGACTCTTAGTACGTCTGTCCTGAGGATCAAGGGCTCCCGGAACAACACATTTTGGAATAGGCTCCTCATCGATGATCTGTAAGGAATCCTTAATCCTCCTATGGTATCTAGTACTACTAAAAGAAAATCTAATCTAAACTCACTTTCACTCACCATTGAGCCACACCGCCGTTAGGGGATGGCGGAAAAAGCCAGTGGAAAGAGATGAGGGAAGCATCAAAGTGAAAATAAATCCAGGCAAGCGAGGGGGGAGGGGGTATAGAAGATGGAATTAGAAAGTTACCAGAAATCCAGAAGCCTCCTTTCTCCTAAAAGGCGGAGTAACAGAGAAAAAAGGGTCATTGTCAATTCCCCGGTGTATGAGGCTTAAAAACAAACAGAAGAGACTCAGAAGAGAGATTGGCTACTCCAAAATTACGAGTCCCACCGCTTTCACTTTAGTTACCAACTTTCTTTCCAACAAAACATCCCCAACTTTCTCTTTCCAAACCAGGCACACCAACAATAATAATAAAAGTTTTCCAATTTCTATGTCGCACACCCCCTTTCATGCTTATTTTTTGTACCTCGACCCAAGGATGTGAGAACAGACCATCGGAGGACCTCGGTGATTAAAATTTCGAAAGTTAGAAATCATAAAAAAGAAATGTTGTAATATCGGAATTAAATTTATAAATGGAATGAAACAATTAATAATCTCCTCTTCGTTGGTTTAACCAAATTGAGGAAGAAAAACTAAACTTTCACCACAACGGTTTCATTTTCCAATTTAAAACTGTAAGCCTCCGGTTTATACTTTCATTAGAGATTCCTGTAGGGAAAGTTTGGGATCACCTTTCCTTTCGCTTTTCCTAATTTCCACTTATTTTATTCCACCTGGAAATATAAGAGCCATGTCAATGCTCAGTGGCATTTTGGGGAGTTGGGAAGTTAGGGGGAATAGGAGCATGAAGAAAGGTAGACTGGAAAATGGAAATACGAAAAACTAAAGTGAGAGGAAAAGGAGCAGAGGAAATTGATTCAGATTTTATAGGAGCGTCTCATTTTTTGTGTTTTTATATCCGTAGACCTGGGAATTCGGGTCCGCAGCTTCCACAGGATTCGGATCAGCAGCAACAGCAGGCGCAGGTCGTCACTCCGTTCGCACAGATCCTCAATAGCCTCAAAAATATTCGGCACAACTATTGTGTCATTACAAATATAGATGCTGGAAGCGATGGGAAAAGGTAACCAAATAAAAGTATTCAGTTGCAGCCTTCTCCTCGCTCTAATACCGATGATGATGACCTTAGCAAAGGGAATAGGGAGGATTGCGCTAACGCCATCTGTTCCCAATAATTTGAACTTGAGCTGAAAGTTAGCTGCTGTCAACAATTTCATTAGCAACAACCCCACATTATCATAATACAAAATTAGTTTTTCCATCAACAAGGACGCACTGTGTGAGACGGATCTGTAAAAGGGGATGATCTCCCTGTTTAATTCAGTTTACATTTCCAACAAAGTGGCAACTTTGCATAGTAAATGTCCCCTTCTAACCAAAGTCTGGTTAATTTTGATTCTAAATTATTAATGATGACTGATGGTTGACAGATCCCGTCGCTGCAGCAGCAGTACACCATCCTCCACGTCCTTATCCACTGCGGCACAGCCTCTCCCACCTCCTCCAGCACTACAACAGACAGCACCAGCCGTAGAAGCACCGCCTCCACCCACGAAGCCTCCTACGGAGAATCACGGGATCGTTCAGGAGACCTTGGAAGAGCTCGATTGGGTCATGGAACAACTTGAGAATCTCCATATAACGAAAAGCATAAGTGAGTCTACCTTTAAATAATTTAATAATCATTCTTTTGAATTTAATGTGAAAAAGAAAAATATTTTCACCCCCAAAAAATTTTTTCTACGTCGTAAAAGTAAACCAGTTTACAAACATTGCCCGATGTCGTCCAAGTCGTGGTGCACTCTTGTCCTTTCGGACCACCAGGCTCCAACGCAACACAGTACTTACAACTTTCACTTCGACGCAGTAATTGCCGGAAGTGTTGAATCCGTCACAGCTACCGGAGATTTAACTCTTCCGCTTGGTTCATGGAGTCACTGACTCGTTCCAAGTTCACCTTTTTCAAACTATTTCCCATATTTAATGAAATTAGTATTTCGGACTTGTGTTTATGTCCCCATTTCCCCATTTCGAAAGCTACGGTTTAGCCTCAAACCATTCGAGAGAATCCTCTTCTTTTTCAATTCCAAGATCACCACCTCCACCAGCAACCACCTTGACTACTTTCCTAAAAAGGAAAGCTTTTAAAGTCGTAATGTTTGTAGAAACTTTTCTTTCAGTAACTTTGAACAATCGTAAAATTGGAAAGTTGTTGCAAATGGTTGAATTTATATAATAAAATCGAAGATTCCCGGCATTTCCGCCCGTACATTCCCCTAATTTCCAGTTCATATATTTCCATCTTAATCGTTAAATAATGAATTTATCAATTTTGTTTTTCCAACAGGTGATATGACCACCAGCAAGGTAATTAATTAACTCCAAAAGGACAACGTTCTGCTGGAGGCCTCAAGGAGTAAGCACGACAACTTCTTTTATTATTTCCAGTTTAAGAAGATGCTGAACAAGGAATTGAGTCAATTCTCGGAATCGTCCAAATCTGGAAACTTAATCAGCAGCTACCTACTGAGTACTTATATCGGTACGGAAAAAACTTGTGCAGCACATTTCCAAGAGCCGTGTCTCATCGTCACTTTGTTTTAAATTCTTACTTCTACTGTTTTCCAGATAAGCAGCTACCTGAGTTGAATTTTTTGTCAAACTTAAATATGAGTGAGATGAAGCCGCTGATTGAGACTGCGGGGACGAATGCTCTGGAGCAAGACTATGGAATACCCCTGGAAGAAGAAAGCTTGGATGCAATGAATTCCTTGCTGGAAACGAACAACTGGAACTTGAACGTTTTTGAGATGAGTACTCTCTGTAGCTTCAAGCCCCTCACTTGCTTAGGGTATCATATATTTAAGGTAACCAAATGCCATTTTTGCCATTACCAAATTTCTTCGATTCTTTCCAGCAATTCCTGGAGGAAGTTGACTAATTTCCGAAGTTTTGTTTTACAGAGTCGCAATTTCTTCAAAACCTTTAATATCCCGCACGCAACGCTCGTGAATTATTTATTAAACTTAGAATCCAATTATCATACCTCAGTACCATATCACAACAATCTCCACGCAACGGATGTTCTCAACTCAACCAATATTCTCCTCAATCTAGAAAGCTTCAGTGAAGTTTTTAGCCAACTAGAGATTCTAGCTACTCTTTTTGGAGCAATGATACATGATGTTGACCATCCAGGAGGTTAGTGCGTGTTTTTTTTTTAATTTGTCATAGAAGTTCATTTTAAATTTAGTTGTACTCCTTACTCCTCCCTATTGTCCTCGTAGACTACAGTGTAGGTTAAGGCAAGAAGGTTAAAAAGTCAGGACTTTTAGAAAAAATTTTAGCTCCCAATCCAGTTACGCCGACCGTTTGTCACGACTAATGAATGTCATCTATTTTTTTTTTCAGTCACAAATCAGTTTCTCATCAACTCTGGTAAGTTTACTCAAAGGTCAACCAACGGTCAGTCAAATATTTGCCCAGGAGGTTTTACTAACTGGGTTGCTTTCTCTTTCCAGATTCCAACCTTGCGAATATCTACAACGATGAGTCAGTATTAGAAAATCATCACCTTTCGATTGGTTTCAAATTGTTGCAGTCACCGGGCTGTGACATCCTGGCCTCCCTCACGAGATTACAGCGGCAGACGTTGCGGAAGCTCGTAATTGATATTGTGCTGGCAACTGACATGTCCAAGCACATGATTCTCCTCTCTAACTTAAAGACAATGGTAGAAACCAAGACAATCACGAATGGAATCCTTTGTTTTGACGATTATCAGGAGAGAATTCAGGCAAGGAAGACTTATGGACTAAGCTAAATAAAAATTTGCCTTATTCCAATTTCAATTTGAATTATTCTCGGGTTTCCAGGTCCTCCAGACGCTAGTCCACTGTGCAGATTTGAGCAACCCCACAAAGGAGTTGGAATTGTACAAACTCTGGGTGGAAATGGTTATGAAGGAATTTTATTTACAAGGAGATCGAGAACGGGATTTAGGACTCGATGTCTCGCCAATGTGTGATCGAAACAATTCATCAATTGAGAAGACTCAGGTACGAAAGCGTTGACTCTGAGAAAATCCAATTGATTACGTGAACCATGGATATATGATAAAAAAAAACATAAATCACTAGAGTGCTTCCTTTCTTTTTCCAGGTGGGTTTCATCGACTACATTTGTCACCCCTTATGGGAGACGTGGAATGAACTTGTCCAGCACCCCCTCACTTGTGAAATCCTAGACATTTTGGAGATAAATCGTGAATACTACAGTAACCTCATCACTCCTTCCCCACCCAGCACTACGATCCAGTTCAAATTGACCTTAGACGAAGAGGATGACGAGCCCACGTCCCCTCCTCCAGCCCCAAAAGTAGATCCGTAACTGCTCGCCCTCCTCACTCTCAACAAGTGCTCGCTCCTTCCTAACCCTCATTTTTAGCAGAGATTTGAAAAAAAAGTATGAGTCTGAAAATTATTATTATTGATCTGAGACACGGCAGGAACCTTGAAGAAATAAATGCGAAAGTTCAGACTTATGAATTTGAAAATCAAAAAAGCTCATCCGAATTCTCACCGCTTCATCACTTTCACGGTTTATTTCAAAGTACTTCAAAGAACTTTGGGGGGGGGGGGCATAAAATGACGCAGCAGCCTATATGATTTCTCCAGCCTCATTTATTCCACTTTTCAATTCCACTTCCAGGCTCCCGTTATGATGAATGTGTGCGGAGAAGCCCAATTTTCGACCTGTTTGATATCCGAATGCGCTGAGTGGGGGTTTATTTTGGAGAGAAAGGCGGAGAAAGTGAGTGTCTTTTTGGGCCGAAAAAGAGAAAAGCAAATGGGATTTTAAAATTCAAATCTTCTCATTCCTTTGGGGAGGTTGTTGGAATTCAGAATTCAGATTTCAAAGGAATTAAATGAAAGGATTTGAAAGTAGGGAATTGGGGTACTGTCCTCGTTTTTCTAAAGTAAGAGGCGGTCGGTGAGTAAATTCTCAAGTGGAGAAAGTAAAAGGTGAAAGCTCATTCAAGTGGGACGAGACGGGGAGAGATTGGGAAAAGCAATTTCCAGTTCCATTTCCTTTCTCCATCCTTCCTTCCTTTTATTCTGTGGCTCCTAAACTGACTGATGATGACGGAAGAAACGAGTCTCTCGAGTGCCATGGGTAATATGAAGAACTTACCTGAAAGACGTAAAGTAATCGTAGCAATTCAAACGAAAAGCCCCAGAACAATCTTTGTTTTCGTTTTTTACTTTGGAGAGATCTAAAGTGTTTACTACGTTAGGATTTTAGGCTTCCTGAATTCCCATTGGGATAATTAATAGAGTAAACATTTTACGCCTAAAGTCTAGTGAGGAGAACCATAACGAGAATCATAACAATTAAAATCAAGGCTAGGAGTTTTGAGTCATAATTATGTAGACTAACTAACTTTCACTTCTTTTCTCCTCCCTTTTGACCTTTTTTTTAGCTTTTGAGTTTCATTATTTGATGATTTTCACACTACTTTCTCTTTTTTATAACTTCATATTTTGACTACGACGATTCATCTCTTTGATTGTTGTGATTCCGCTCCTCTGCATACTTCGTTGTTCCACGAAATGCTGTTTTTCTAACCTCCTTATTTTCATAATTAACAAGTCCTAAACCCTAAATGAAATGTGGCGAAAGTGAAAGGAGAGAAAGAAAACTGTTTGATGGAATAATAACTTAGGTTAGCCCCCTCACATATCACCGAATATTCCTTGGAATGTTTTCCTCAAATTCTTCATCGTGTCCATCGTGTCGTCAGAGTCTCCGGGGACATTGGTGGGATCTGTAACCGAGTTTTGCTTTAAATACTTGACGGATCCTTGGGATTCCCGGCGTGAGGTAGGCTTGTCATCGGAGCTAATGGATCCTCTTCGTCCACCGCCACCGCTAGTCCCACTGATGGCAGATCTCTTCCGAGCCCATTCCTCAGTTCCGGAAACCTTTGTTAGCCTCGATAGAATCATGTCCACAATGAGCTTCTTATCCTCCTCTTGTCCCTCTCCCAAGAAATTGAGAGAACTGGAATCATTCAGTTCCATGAGGTATTCCTTGCCTTGATGAATGAGAAACTCCAATTGGAGAATGTCCAGATTCAGGTGAGTTCCAACAGCGTCCAGGTAACCTTTGTACCTGTCCGTAATTTGGATTTCTTCCAGGATCGTATTTGCAGTTGAGGACTTCCATGAGGGACCGAGGGATTTTTTCCTGGAGAAAGAGCAGGAAAATGATAATTTGGATCAAGCCCATTCACCAGAACTGCTCGTGTAGGTCGAAATTAAAAGAAAAAACAATTTTGAATGGCTTACATGAATCCTTTATACTGGGGACCAATCTTTTGAAGGTGAACTTCCGTCCGAGTCTCCACATATGGCTCAGCCGTGCAATAATCTTTAGAGAGTTGAACAATTCCAATGGAATCCTAAAGAGAAAGTTCGGCGTTGTCATTTCCTTTTTGCCCAAAATAAATCCCGTTTTTCACTCACCTGCCACTCGTTGACATCCTTGACCTTTAACTTCCCGAGGCCACCGTGATAGGACCCTAATTTGAGTATATTGCTACTTTTGAAGTAATAATAACCCATGGCTCTATAATCAGAATAGAAAACCTGCTCGATGAGGGGCAACCTGAAAAGAATCAATCAATAATTTCCAATATATTCTGGAGAGAAAAGGATACAAGTAACAAGGAGATGAAGATCACTTTACTTCAAGGCATTCATTTGCCCCCATATCCAGGGTTTATCCAGCCCGTTGTAGAGAGACTGGAGATTATTGATTGACTCCACATTTGTATAGTTGAAGCTGATGAGGATTGACTTGTAATTGTTGAGTGGTTGGCGAAAGAATACAAAATCAGGAATGAAGGGTGAGCCTGTCCCACCGGTGGGCAGGAGTGGGAATACAAGTGTCGTCGTCTCGACGGCCAGTGTATAAAACTGATTAATCTGGAGTTGAATACATTTTAAATTGAGATTTTGAAGTGTGGCTGGAAAATATTTAGACCTGGAATTGGAACAAGAACACAGACACCAAATCAATCGATAAATTTAAACTTTCTCCATTTTTCTTACGCCCACTCCCTGTCCTTTCACTCACCATTCCGTTTTGTAGTCGTCCACTACCAGGATAATAATATCCCTTGGATTACGCTCAATCTTGATGTTTGTGTTTGAGCTGTACTTGTCAATGACATTAGAGACGGTTGTTGTGACCTCTTTGGTGACAGCCCCAGTAAGGGACTGGACCCTCTGTAAGATTGATGAGCCCGACTTAATTGGACTTGTAGGTGCTGAGATGGTTGATGCAGGTTGAGATGGGTGTGGTTGGGATGATGATGACGACGACTGTTGTTGACTAGGCCGTTGGTTTGGGGTACTTACGTGACCCTCCGTCGTCATCGCCGACGTCGCCCCTTCTTCATCTTGAAGTGAACCGTCATTGGCGAGATCACTCGACGAAAACCTTCGCTTGATTGCATTGACATTCGTAGAGAATGACTGCTTGAAAGTGTTAAAATTCAGGTTGACTGATTGGGTGGACAGGGTTACAAGAAAAAATTGAATAGGAGAGAGAAGAAGCGTCCCCCCTGGGGAAAGGTCGTAGAGAAAGTTAGTGAGGTAAAGGTGATGATGGTGGTGATGTCGCCGAAGGGTGACCAACGCCTTATCTTGTCTTGTCTTTGTTGTCCTTCCTAATGATGATGTCCCTCTGAGAAAGTCTGTTCCGAGAAAGTATACAAGAGAAAGTGGAAAAATGGAACCACACCCAACGGTTACGGAGAAAGCTCCTCCTCTTGAAAACTTTTCTTGCGGAGAAAGTAAACGCCAATGGACCAACACTGAAAATAGAAAGCGACGGCACGCGACGGAAAAAAACTGCAACATTATTCGTATTGAATTGAACACCAATCTCCACTCAGGGAGCGGCATCTCATCAACCAATTCCGAAAATAATTTAACACTCCTAAGCTCAGTATTCATCAATCAATACTCATATTTCCATCACAATTTCATATTCATTGCTAATTATGATTGAGTTTTCAACTAATTTCATGTATACTTTGATAATTTGCAGTAATTTCTCCCAACTGCCCATCATTGAGGTCTCAAATAAGATCGTGTGTTTTGCGTATACCCAAAAAACTCCTAACCCTTTGCTTTGTCAGTCTTTCAGTCAGTCAGTTAATTTTACAACAAATCAGAGAAGAGTGAGTCTTCAAAATAAAATAGTCTCAATTCTATCAATTTTAGGATTATATAAATCAATCGTTGTTTGTGTAATTAGCAGTTAATAGGGAAGAACTCGGAACACTCACAGGGCACTACGATGGATACACCAGACACAACGGGAGTTCAAGGTCCGTGGATGCCACAGGAAGAAGGATTGAGACAAATCCTTCAATTACTCAAAGAATCCCAATCATCTGATAATAGTGTCCAGAGGATTGTCAACCAGGTACTTTATCAAATTGTTTTTATAAATTGTAATGATCGCGATACTATACACTGGTGGAAAGAATGTTTGAGGGTTTTGCTGCTCATGCAGCTACTGCATGTTGGTAGTTGACATTGGCTAGCGCTGCTGACCTGGCAGTGACACAGTTTAATCCGTTTAGCAAGCCGCCAGCCCAACCGAGTGCCTGCCTTAGTAAAGCCAAGCACATTACATGCACCATTTCCTTTGATTCGTCCTGATTGGTTGATTGGTTTGTAATTTGTATATGTTGTTAATTTCATTTCTGTTTCTCTTTTGTTTGTTTCTAGAAATTGGATGACCTCAGTAAATATCCTGATTTCAATAATTACTTAATCTTTGTTTTAACCAAGTTAACCACGGAAGGGAAGATTAACTTTTTGTCATCAATGGCCTCGTCTGATTCCATTGCTTATATACAGGACGTCAGTACGTGTGAACCAGTTTTTAATGTGTTTATCCTATTCTTAAGTTTTGGAGGATTTGTATGAGTTGATTATGCGGTCTTTTATATTTAGATGATGCTACGCGTTCCCTAGCAGGACTCATCCTGAAGAATAATTTGAAGCAATATTATGATGAATTCCCAGCTGAGACGATTAACCTAATCAAGTACGAGTGTTTGAATAGCTTGAGTGATCAGTCCTGCTTGATTCGAGCCACGGTGGGGATCATCATCACCACAATTCACTACAAGTCAAAGTACTGGCCAGAGTTGATTCCAAACTTGATCAATCTCTTGGATACAGCGTCGAATGACCCGCAATACGAATTTGGCGTTGAGGTAATTTACATTAAGGGACAGTCTTGGAAAGGTGCCAAATATGCCACCGAGGCTGCCGAATTAATTCCTGTTTCTTTCTAGGGTGCCTTTTCCGCGTTGCAGAAAATATGCGAGGACAGTTATGAATTGCTGGAGGCGGATGAGACACAGTTGAATTTACTTGTGATGAAGTTTCTGCAATATTTCAACCACAGAAACCCACGCATTCGATCCCATGCAATTGCTTGCATTAATCAGTTCATCTTGTCCAAGTCCAATGTCCTCACTAACCATCTCGATACCTACTTAAACGTGAGGAATTCATTGTTTTGACTAATCAAATCGCTGACCCCACCCCTGTTCTAATGTTGTATGGACACCAAACCAACTAAACCTACTTTGTTGATTTAGAACCTCTTCTTACTTTCGGCAGACGAAGATACACAGGTCAAGAAACAGATTTGCCGTGGCTTAGTAATGTTACTAGACATCCACATCCAGCGACTTCTACCTTACTTGAACTCTATCATTGAGTACATCATTGTGAGAACACAGGATCATGAAGAAACAGTCTCACTCGAAGCTTGTGAATTCTGGTTGACTCTGGCCGAAACCCCAATTTGTGTGGACATTCTTACCCCATACCTCGGACGAATCATACCCATCCTCGTCAAAGGGATGAGATACAGTGAGATTGACATCATTCTACTCAAAGGAGACGTGGAGGATGACGAGGGGATTCCTGATCGAGAGGAGGACATCAAACCGCGATTTCACAAAGGAAAGAATAAAGGACTGGATGATGATGAAGATGAGGATGATGAGGAAGATCATGGGTGCAGTGACTGGAATCTGAGTAAGTTCGCTCGCATCTGATTTCTATTTCATATATCTGGGACAATCAATGTTTGAACCCATTTGTGACGTGATTGATTCCAAATACTAACCCTAACCTTTGTCATTAAATTTGTTAGGAAAGTGTTCAGCAGCGGCTCTGGATATCCTTGCAAACGTGTTCCGAGATGATTTGTTACCAACATTACTTCCAATTCTAAAGGAGACTCTCTTTCACGCTGATTGGGAAGCCAAAGAGAGTGGGATCCTGGCATTGGGTGCTATCGCTGAAGGTACGTTCCCCTATTTGCAGTTTATTTAATGCGCCACCATGTGATTAGTCGTCGCGGCGGTGGGAAGGAGCAGTTTCGATTGATTCGAGGGGTCTTCAATCCTGAATTGAAAACTTAGAAATTCGTATTTTATTGCTCTATTTTCAGGTTGTAGTATAGGAATGACTCCTCATCTCCCTGAACTGATTCCATACTTAATCTCAACCCTGAGCAATCCCAAATCGTTGGTTCGTTCAATTACTTGCTGGACCCTCTCTCGTTACTCCCACTGGATCGTGGCCCAGCCAAACCACGTCTACTTGAAACCACTCATGACTTCCCTCCTCTCTCGGATCCTTGACTCGAACAAAAGGGTCCAGGAGGCGGCTTGCTCTGCCTTTGCAACGCTGGAGGAAGAGGCATGCACGGAGTTAGTGCCGTACTTGAAGTACATTCTAGAAACACTGGTCTACGCCTTTAGTAAATACCAGCATAAGAACTTACTGATACTGTACGATGCGATCGGGACCTTAGCGGACTCTGTGGGCTACCATCTCAATAACGAAGAGTTTATCTCCCTATTAATGCCACCCTTAATTGATAAGTGGAATAGTTTAAAAGATGAAGATAAAGATTTGTTTCCTTTACTAGAGGTAAGTTTTTAATTTTAATTGTTTCTCAGCTCCTTGTTTTGCCCAATTTTATTGAGTTGATAATTTTAATTTCGTAATTTAATTTAACAATTACGGTAACTTACTGTTGCGTGATTTTTAAATTTAATTTCCCATTTCATTTTTCTTGGCTTTCCTCGTTACTTATTACTATTATTATTATGAGTGTTAATTTTTGGTTTCTGTTTATCCTCCCTTTCCCCACTTGGAAAATTCTAGTGCCTCTCTTCGATCGCAACTTCGCTTCAGTCAGGTTTCAAGCCCTACGCTGAGCCAGTCTACCGTCGCTGCCTCCACCTCATTGAACAAACACTCAACCAACAAATTGCCTCATCACACTCCACCAATTTTGAGCAACCCGACAAAGACTTTATGATTGTGGCCCTGGACCTTCTTTCAGGATTAGCAGAGGGACTCTCCAGTGAAATTGAAACGCTGGTCGTGAATAGCAATATCCTGCCACTCCTCTACCAGACAATGCAAGATCCCATGGCGGAAGTGAGGCAAAGTTCATTTGCACTGCTGGGCGACCTAACAAAGGCCTGTTTCGTCCACATCAAGCCCTACATCAACGAGTTTGTCAACATTCTTGCCCTCAACCTCAATCCAGAATACATCAGCGTCTGCAACAATGCAACTTGGGCCGTTGGAGAGATTAGTATTAAGTTAGGGAACAGTATGAAGGCGTATATTAATTTAATCATAAGTAGTCTTATCAATATCATCAATTCGAATGTACCTAAAACTTTGTTGGAGAATACGGCGATCACAATTGGGCGGCTGGGACTAGTCTGTCCAGAAGACGTGAGTCAGTTCTTGGGCCAGTTCTCCAGGCGCTGGTAAGTTAACTTTTAATCTATCCATCATGATTTACTAGGAAAGTCAATGACCTTTGAGTTGAGCCTTCTCTTTCCCAATATCTGTAGGTGTACAAGTTTGAGAAACATTCGTGATAACGACGAGAAGGATTCAGCATTCCGTGGGATTTGTTCCATGATTCAAATTAATCCGAGTGGACTCTTGCCGGATTTCATTTACTTTTGTGATGCAGTAGCATCATGGAGTAACCCACCAGAAGACCTCAAAAACCTCTTTATCAAGGTACGACAAAAGTTTCTGGAGAGAATGGGAGATTTTCATTGGTGGTTCGAAAAGTGTCCATTTTAATTATTGATTTTTCGTACCTATTTTTATTTCAGATTCTTTTGGGATATAAACAACAACTCACCGAGTCCGGCTGTTGGAACAACATTGCAAACTCCTTCCCAACTCAATTAGCGGAGAGACTTAACGTCGTTTATGGGATTTAATTTAGGCTTTAGTTGATTAAAACTTAAGCTAAATTCTCCGTATACCGGGTCTGTTTCCTACTTTTGACTCTCTGTAGGCTAAGCAGGACCCCATGGGGACGATGACACGAACCCATTCCATCCATGTGTCAGAGATGAGATAAAATTGTTATGAATTTATTATGAGTTTAACGTTAACGTTTCTTGGTAAAAGTACAATTTCCTCAATAACGGACTTAACTAGTGGTCCATCCATCAACCTTTCTCTTTTGTTATTAATTGGATAATTTGAAAGATGTCTTTCTTTTTGTTGCTGCTAAAAAGATTAGTCGGGGGGTTCCTCTTTCCGTTATGTTTCCTTCAAACATTAAAAGAGTTATAAATTATTATATAATAAAAGTGGTAACTTTAAATTTAGCCAGCAATGAGTGGAGACTACTGGAGAGTTATAACAAGAGCTATTTACATTTTTTGTGTATCGAAGGGTTAAAGGGAGGACGATGAAGGGCTGCTGCTGTCCCTGTACCCTTCATATTTTTTCTATTGTGTACATGATCCAAGATCCAACTGCGGCGTGAGGCTGTGCGAGTGCGAGCCCTTGAAGACGCTCAGAGGCAGATGGAATCTCGGTTACATTTGTTGGATCTTTGGTCATGTCGTGTGCCGGGGCCGCGTGGCAGAGCATAATGGGAGCTTTCCCCTTTTTCTTGTTCTTGAGAAACATCTGGTGACCAGGAAGAAGGAAAGAATAAGAAAACGGGAAGTAGGAAATGAAACCGGGGGAGAAAACTGCTACTGCCGCCGGGTGGGTTGATGCTTGAGAAGCATAAGGTCCGGTTTCGTGGCGGGTGCCGGGAGTTTAGTAAATTCTAGAGGGCTTAATTGGATTGAGGAGGGTTGTGGGAACCGGTAAATGACCCTATTTGTCCTCCAAAATTGCCAATAACTTTCATTTCTGCACTACGACTTGTGAGAAGTTTATTACAAGTAGTCGGCCCGAGATCGATAGTTGATGTCGTCGTTGGATTGTAATAAATCGCAGGATTGCGTGCCTGAGGTTTAAAACGATTTGGGAATTGAGGGAGACTGGTGATGCATGGAATTTGGTTCTTCTGGATTTTTTTCCCTGGGTCCACCACCACCGCTCTCTTATGTCGTTTGGTTCTTGTCGGAACGTTCGACACAAGGCAAAAGAAGAGAAAAAGGGTCAAAACACCTGGATTTTTTGGGATTAGTCAAAGTGTAGTAGGAAGCGGGTGCTGGCGGTGGTGTCTGGGTCTGCACCGCATATGCTCCGCTGCCGCCAATGCTGCTATGAGTATTCCACCGCTGGTGCTGGTGCTTGTACTTTGTAAAGTTGTAGGAAGGAGCTAGTACCGAGAGGCTTCCGTCGTCCAATGATTATCCCTATCCCTCTTCCCCCTTGGCAGAACTCTCTTCATCATCATCCCCAAAAATCCTCGAGTTCTTCCCAAGACTAATCCATACCTTCTCTCAATAGTCACAACAAAACAGGGCCGAAGGAAGGACAGGCCTGAGCTCTATGCCTCTCTCCTGCTGCAAAGTTTTGGTAGAGTAGTGGAAGAAACACCCAAAAAAAAAGTATTCCTTTTGTGTCGTCTTCTGGGAATTAAGTGGAAATACGGAAAAATTCCTGACGAGATCAGTAGTGTCGTCGGAGATTGGAGGAAGCTGGAAAATCCTTTTCCCTAGTCAAGTCCAGATCTCCTCTGATCTTTGTGATCCCTACAAAGAATTTCTTCCCAGGAAGGACCAGCAGAGCAGTTTTTGACAGGTTCCAAAATGGGCCAGAAGACATTTGACGTAAGGACTCGGATCCCATAAGACTGACTTCCCTAGACGGCTCCTTCCTTCGTCCTTCCAACTAAATAGTCCAAGTAATGAGCCTGATTGCAGTAGTAGTGTCGTGGGTGTTTGTGTTGGAGTTATTGTGAAAGTTTCAGGAATCGTTCATGTGTCGTTGAGTAAGTCTTGCTTAGCTGATGCAGTTGAATTAACGTTGCGAAATCCGACGTCGTTCTGCTTGTAATCGAGTTCCGATTCAATCAACGGCGACGGCGACGACTGGTGTGGGTCTTGACAAGGCGGTTTGTTGATTTCTGTTTTTATTTTAATCCATAGGAGAGAGAGGTGACTTAAATCTTCTGTGAGAGAATTCGAGAAAGCAATAATGCATTATATAAATTGGAAAATCAAGAGAAAATATCTATTTTGCTTCCTCCTCCTCTTACCTCAGATCATGACGTCGACGACTGGTAAGTCTCCAAAATGGGTTTCGACATACTTCCAATCCATAGTTTCTGGGATTACCTTGTTTAGTATTGATTCCTTGATTCCCTTTTGTAGAAGCATGTTCGAGTCGCTCGACGCCGAAGCCCCGCCTTCCTCCTAACCAATCTTCTTCCACTACTGTAGTCCGTCCTAATATCACAATGCAGACGTACACCTGTCCACCAGAGTATAATGAGTTATATTGCCTAAATGGTGCTAATTGTTTTACTATTAAGATTGGTCCCAACATTCTCTATAATTGCGAGTAAGTAAACATGCTCTGAGGTTGATAGAAATAAAAATTCCAAGGTGTGACATGATTAACTTACCCTTTCCTCGTTATTCTTAGATGTTCGGATGGTTACATGGGTCAACGATGCGAGTTCAAGGACTTGGATGGGTCCTATATACGTAAGTTTTTAATTTCCTTGATCCGGAGCAGGAATGATCCCATCCCATGGTGCACTAAACGTGATGTCTACTAACCTGTCGTTTCCTTCCAGCGTCAAGACGTCGAGAGTTACTAGAGCAAGCCGGGATCACGTCGACTGTCGTCATATTAATCTTATTTATTATTTTCCTAATTTTTTACTTCAGTACGTCCAAATTCACAAGTCCACCTTATCAGCAGATTCAACAGTAAGTAAACAATCTTTAAAATTACGCGCCTCATTGCAATGACATTGGTGCAGGTAGGTGGCGTAAGTCTCGCAGCGCCAACCAGCACCTACGCCTGCGTATGTCCGTCTGAACAAAGGAAGATACATCCAAGATCCTCCAATTTGATTACAATCAAATTAATCCATGAAATCCTTTTGTTCATTTTCCAGAATCTCATCGAGGCAGCAGCCATTCACAAGTTATCAATCAATATGATCCTCAATTACTAATTCCTTTTGCTTCAGTAATTAATCCTGGAGAGAGAAGGGATGGTGTCCACCAACTAGTTTTAATTGTACTTAACTTACTTGCAGTATTGCACAAGTTACCAACCAATAACTTACTACACAAAGGGACAAGAAACTAATAATAATTCTTGTTTTGTATGAATGGAAGAGAAAAGAAAACACTTTCTGCCTTTCCCTTTTGTCTAAACTTGTTCAATAGATGTAAAAATAACAAAACCAAACAAAGTGATCATCTAACTAGCAATAATAATAATATTAATTTTTCTAGGTATCAATAATGCTATAATAGTTATGAGTTTTTTGTAATGGATTCCACATTTTCTATGTCAGTTTAATGCTTCTACTTCCTGTCGTTGTTTTCACAAAGAATAGCGATTAAAAATGATCAAATTTTTCTACATTAATAAAAATAGAACTCATCAATCCAGCCGAATTTAATTGGTTTTTAATTATCTAAATTTAATGAATGAATTCTAATAATTTCTTTACCCTTTTCTTGGATTTGGGTGCAAGTGTCTGTTCGCGGAACTATGAAAAGAAGGGAAAAGAAAAGGTAAAAAGGACTTTCAAATTTTGACAAATAAATGCGATTAGAGGGGAAGTTGCGCCTGCGTCGCCACGTAGTCAAATCCAGACAACACAACAAAAGGGACTTTTACCCATTTCCTCTCAGAAGACCCACAACCACGGTAACTGGGATTTAATTGTTCACTTCAATTTGACACTCTCCATTCGGATTCTGAGGTCACTGTGAGGTCGACATGAATATCTTTCGGCTGGCGGGTGATCTGGCCCATTTGGGTGCTATCATTATCCTTCTCGTCAAGATATGGAAGACGCGGAGTTGTGCAGGTAAGATTTGGTAAATCTGTCTTGACAGCTGATGTAAAATGTTCATGTAAAACGTCAACCGGTGGTGGTCCCATGTTGACCTTGACTATTAAGAAACTAGCACTCTAGTATTGAGATTAGTGAATGTAATTACATGATTCACTTCCTACTGCTGTTTTTCTATAGTACTTTGCAACATTACGGTTATAATTGATACCGTGTGCTCTGTTGAATTTTAAAATATGCTGACAGTGCTAATTTGTTTTTGGTTATGATCCACAGGAATCTCGGGGAAGAGTCAGTTACTATTTGCCCTCACCTACACAGCCCGATACCTGGACTTAGTAACCAGCTACATCTCCCTCTACAACACCGTGATGAAAGTGACATTCATTGCAGCCAGTTTCCTAACTCTCTACTTTATTTATTTCAAGTTCAAGGCAACGTACGACTCGAATCACGACACCCTGAGGTAAGGCTCTTCGGCGAATATGCGGCAAAACTTACTTATAAAGACAGGCTGAGGTTAGAGCATATTGCTATAAATTCGGATTTGTTTTTTTTTTGGCAGAGTGGAATTTTTGCTTATCCCCGTTACCCTTCTGGCGCTCATCCTCAATCACGAATTCAGCGTTTTGGAAGTAAGTGAAGAAGGACCCGAGCTCGGGCTTCTTAAACGCTAAGCTTATTTTGGGGACTCGGCTAAAGTATATTTTCTCTTAGATTCTGTGGACTTGGAGCATTTACCTTGAGTCGGTTGCTATTTTGCCACAATTGTTTATGATCAATAAGACGGGAGAAGCGGAGACTATCACCAGCCATTATTTATTTGCCCTCGGATCCTACAGATGTAAGTTGACGGTTTCTGACCTTGAAAATCTAGTTTTGAAGTGCCCACGTCATACACGTTTGTCTCCATTTCTAGTTTTGTACATTCTAAACTGGATCTATCGCTACTATATGGAGTCTTACTACGATCTGATTGCCATTTCCGCCGGCATTCTCCAGACAGTCCTCTATTGTGATTTCTTTTATTTATACGTAACAAAAGGTACGGCTCTCTTATTTCCAGTCCACTGTTCGTTTCCAGTCCATCAGTCAAAACTAATTTGTAATTAACTTTCTTTCTTTTACATCCTACAGTCCTAAAAGGAAAGAAATTACAGTTACCAGCATAAGGAGATTGTCCGAGTACAAAAGCTTGGAGGCAGGCAAGAAGAAGACTCCTACTAGTGTGTCCTGAATTGAAATAATTTTAAAAGATACCAATTTAAGTTTACGATTTGAAATGAATCTGCTCCTTATCCCTATTTAGGTTTCTATTCTACCTGTTCATAATTGTAGTACTACTACTATAAAATCCTCCTGTTAATTACTAATTAGTTTTTCAATGTACACACAAGAGGGGTGAAAGTAAATGGATGGGAATGTGGAGCAAGAGTCACTTATATAGTTTTGTCTCTCTCTAGACTAAACTTGGGGGGAGGGCGACTGACATTATTGGTTGCTGTTAACTAATTACTAATTAAACCCATACCTTGGTTCGGTTGAAGTTCCGTAGACGGGACGCTGTTTGCACATTGGTTTGCACATCCAGTTTGCACAACTAGTTTGCACAAAAAAATTACCCAAAAATGATATGTGCAATACCTTGTGCGAACAGGATGTGCAAACAGCGTCCCGTATACGGAACTACACCACTTGTTTCTCTCTTTTGTTAATTGGAAATTAATTTATTTACCAAATTAATAAAGTGAGTTTGTTTGCAGTTGTCTACGTGTGAACTTGTCAGTTGTTGCCATTTTGCCGAATGAAATCAGGAGGTGGCATGGCGTTGTGCCAGATTTGGCTGCTGATGAGGAGTTTTGCTTGATGAAAACGGCAAAAACACCCTTCCTTCCTCTCACTTGGTACGGTACTGTTCTGTGTCTGTTTGTCATCCTTTTTGAATCCTCCTCGTCCTCCGTCATCATCAGCAGGAATATTAAAAGGTTAAATTAAAATTATTACTCACTCTTTAATCAGATAAATTGTGGTGTGGCTGAGACGGAGTACCAACATTCTTCTACTTCTACCCTTTTCAATATTCAGAGACCGACGACACCAAATCAAGAATGAATCGGGATGATGAGTACGATTACTTGTTCAAAGGTAAGTCATCCTTACATAAAATTTGACTCCATTTTTTGCATAGAGGATCTTTTGAGAGATTGTTTGCTGAATTCGGGATGATTGAAACACCCATACCCACATGGTGGAATATGGGTGCGGCATGAGTCTCTCTGTCTGATGATGACATTGAAAATCCATGTATGTCTGCTTCTCTTTGTATTGCTCCAATTTATGTATTTCTTTTGTATTCTAGTGGTATTGATAGGAGACAGCGGAGTTGGAAAGAGTAACCTTCTCTCTCGATTCACAAGGAACGAATTCAATTTGGAATCAAAATCTACAATCGGAGTCGAATTTGCAACGAGGTCAATCAAAGTGGATGGGAAAACTATCAAGGCACAAATTTGGGATACGGCAGGGCAAGAAAGATATCGTGCCATCACTTCAGCGTAAGTCGACTCAGCCCACGTTCCTTATCAGAACTGATTTTCCACTTCATGCAGAGTGACTAATGTTCGCATAGTTTGCATATTTTGCTGACTAAATACTAATGTGTCGCTTCTATATTTCTAGGTACTATCGCGGTGCTGTTGGTGCTCTACTTGTTTATGACATTGCCAAGCATCTGACCTACGAGAATGTTGAGAGGTGGCTGAAGGAACTCAGGGATCACGCTGATATTAATATTGTAATAATGTTAGTCGGTAACAAGTCGGATTTGCGACACTTGAGAGCTGTCCCCACGGATGAAGCTAAAGCCTTCGCAGAGAAGAATCGCCTAAGTTTTATCGAAACAAGTGCTCTAGACAGTTCGAATGTGGAACAAGCATTTCAAAATATTTTGACAGGTAGGGGAATTTTAGTTAAAACTAGAGCATTTCATGATCACTCGGTACGAACTCTTGCCAAATTCCTTTGTTTTCTGTTCTTAGAAATCTATCACATCGTGTCACAGAAACAAATGAAGTCGGATAATGAGCCTATCGTCCTTCCAGTTCTACCAAAATCCAGCGACACATCACACGAGTCCAATAGCAAGAAACAGTGTTGCTCGAACTTGTGAGAGGATAAGAGACGCAGAGACACTACCACAACAACACACCGCCACGCAAATGAAACCTCCCATATACTAAAACCTACTTTAAAAATGTTGATAATTGAATGATTGATGATAACCAATTTCACTACTGGCTGGTAAGAAGATAATAATCATATAAGCAGTAATTGATCTGATTTTGTGGCCAGTCCCATGGCTTCAATTACTTATTGCCCAAATCATTAGAGGTTAAGGACGTCGATAATGATCAGAGAAAAGGAAAACAGGGCATGATTGGAGACTTTGCCAACTTTTGTAAAGGAGATGATGATGATGATGTTATCATTTTCCAGAAGTAAGTTTGATTTGGTTAAGTTTAATTCAACCTTCTCTTACGTTAAGTATATGCTTGATTGATTCTTAAAAACTGAATTATTGATTTACTTATAGATTTAGAATG